>CATIWQ010046338.1:0-15312 GCA_949673415.1 Euphorbia schlechtendalii
TACGCGCCGACACCATATCAGCATAACATCACGCCGAGGTATAGCATCACAAATTAAATAACCTTCGGCGTTACCCACCGCGCCTATGCCGAGACATCATCCTCAGAACCCATGCCAACTCTGACATTTCTCTCTCCTCTGTCACATTAAATGCATTACCAACTGGCAGAGATGAATCATTTAATGCTCCGACGGCGGACAAGACCCCCAAGCGGCTTGCCACACGTGTACCTCTTACAGATGGGTCCCACATGTCATCATTATACACAATCCTATAAATAGCAACTGTAGAGAGGGGGGGTGATCATTCTAAGAATTCACTAAGACCACTTTTCCCTGACCACTGATAAGATCGTCGGAGGGTCTTCGTCGGAAACACTTCCGACCGAAGACTTGTTTTGCAGGATCCTTGAAGACTCGACGGGAATCTCAACGGAGCACGAAGGAACTCAAAAAACCCGAAGACCCCACGAAGAACGGAATCAACAAAAATACCATTTGAAGGACATCACGGTGTATGTAAATATATTGTTGGTGTGTTGATTGTCATCATATTCATACATCAAGGTAATACTCACATTACTTAAAAAAAGACATTTAAATAGAGTTTTCTTTTTGGACTTCAATAAATTGAAGCTAAAAGAGACTGGCTGTGGTTGGTAAATGGGCTTTGTCTTATCTAGAGGAAGGTATCAATTTGGACAAAGTTAAACCAGTTGTTTTGAAGTACCGATGAGTTTGAAGCTTATCCATTTTATATATGAAAAATGGAAGTGTCATTTTCATTTGGTTTTCAAGGGTTTCTGTATTTACTACAAACTAGATGAACTGACAATTGACCAGATTTTATGCATTCATCAATAACTTATATGCTGTCAATGTCATTGATGAGTTCTATTCTCAACTTTTGATGCAAATCACAGAACTAGAATACTCCAAACAAAAAGCCCAATGGGCCATACTGGAATTGGGCTATGCAGTTCAGAAATTTTGGTTAGCCCCAGAATTCCCTACTGCCATACCACCTAATTCTGTTTTGATATTTAATTTTTAAGCAAACATATTCATAAGCAGAGCAAGTAGGACTGACATTTAATCTTCATAACTTGCAGTACTTTGAAGAAATATACAGCTGAATCACATGACAGGTCAAAATATAAACGCTGAACAACAATTAATACGACACCTATATATTTCAAGAACCAACAACGTAAAGACACTTTGTCACGACTACTAACTAGTTACTTACAACACCTGGAAACCATAAGACACCATATTCTAAAATTTGCCTTACCTAATGAAATCACACAGTTTTGGTACACAACATGAATTATTAAAAGCTGTTCATATTTCACATTGATTGGTAACATATGATAGAGGAATCAAACCTTCTTGTGGAGACTAACCAGGTCGAGAGTAGACCCGTAAGCTCTGTACAAGGCTTCAGCGCACCAGCCATGTCCATCGTCAACAGTAGGCATCCTGACTTCAATGCATGGTGCCACAGGTTTTTCAGCCCCGGGCATCATTGTTCCTGCAAAAACTCTCAGCACATTAGAGGCATCAATATCCACGCACACAGTTATCTCCGGAACTCCTTTCGGAGCTGCAGGAATCCCGACAACTTTGAAATAGCCGAGCAGATGGTTTTCTTCCACTGTCCTTCCTTCACCTTCATAAACTAGTATCAAGGCCCCGGTTTGGTTGTCATGAGTGGTTGTAAACGACAGCTCTTTCCTCGCAGGCGTAGTTGTGTTTTTCGGAATCACGGGAACGAAGTAGTTCCCGTCGGCTCTTATACCAACTGCTAGGGGAGTAGTTTGGATGGTCAATAGATCTAGATTCCCGAAAGGATCGCTGATTCCCGATGCGACCGCTCCCTCGAGCGCCGCTCCACGGACTGCAGCTTCTAATGGATTTATACCTTGGTATAGTTCCTGCTTTCTACATGTGTCCTTGACAAGAGTAGTTATCTTTGGTATGTTCGAGCATCCTCCCACGAGAATTACATCAGAAAAATCATCTGCGTCGACTCTCGAGTCTTGTAAGCACTGTGTTATGAGGTTCCCGCATTTTTCAAACATTTTAAGATTCACTCCCTCGAATTCCTCCCTGGTGATGCTCTTGCTTATTTTTATCCCGTTTCCCAAATCAACATCGACCTGAGCACTGGTCTGGAAAGAAAGCTGATGGATTGCTTCTTGTGTCGCTGCTCGAAGCAACCCAATCATTCTGATCTCGTTGGTGCCATGGCTTGAGAAGAGGCTCTCTGAATTCGGCAGCAGATGATGCATCAAGTTCTGCAGCATATCTTCGCCTCCAATAGTAGCTCCAGCCAAGGCCTTAATCTGTGAAACCCCTCCAGCTGTTGTAGTCACGGCTACATCACAGTACCCAGCTCCCATATTGAAAATGAGGGCGTTCTTCTCATGTCCACTACCCATATTATCATGTACAATTTGTTGTTGTTGTTGTGCATATAACAAAGCTACTGCAGTTGGTTCAGGCATAAGTCTAAGGACATGAAGGCCAGCCATTGCACAAGCTCGTTCTATCCGTGTCAGCTGAAACCTGCTAAACGACACTGGAATAGTCAAAACAACGTTTCTTATGGACCGCTTCAGACGAAGTTCGGCCATGGCTCGTAATTCGACAAGAAATATTGCCAGAACTTCTTCAGGGGTGGTGGATCTCCAAGCATTATTCACCAAGGCAGCAACAAATGGACGGACACCGATATCCAAGGTCTGTACCAGAAATGGAAGGCTTTTACTGGCTTGAACAACTGGATCGGTGTCCACTCTGCCGATTAAGCGTTTCATATTGAAGATAGCTGCTCCAGACAGCATTTCCAGCTCATGGGACAGTTGATTACTGACCCCGCCTGAAGGGGATTCGTCTTTGAATGTTACGTATGACCGCATCAGCTTCTGATTTCTGATATTCTCGAGGAGCTCGATTTGAGAGCCGCTCCAGACAGCAACACTACACTGTGAAGTGCCAATGTCGATTCCAATGGCTATCTCCGGGAAAGGGGATGAAGGTTTCTCTTCTCCAGTGCTTTCACTATCAGATGCAACGGTGTACTGTGGCTCAGCCATTTCTGCAATACAATGTAGCAAAAACATCAGTCATAGATGGGATATTTCTTACAAGTTCATGAAAGACAGCTTCGTTGACATGAAAAAGATATGTATCAGTTTTCCAGTAAAATTGGTACAGGACACCGGGTAAAACAGAGCACTCTCTTTCTCTAATATGTCCATATTCTCCAATTCAGTTCGGAAATATGCTGGTGAGTGACAAATGGTGATTGGTAAAGCAACATGAAATATCCTATAATTTCTATCTATAAGGAATAAAGCAAGTTTTTGGTTTAAGCATGTTCATGATATTCGTGTCTTAGATATGTTTCAGAATGGATAAATCCGGGCAAGCTAAACGCACAGAATAACAATAAATGAATCTATCATCCATGTAAAGCAAAAGTGTCGAAAGCAATTTTTATCAAAAAAAGATCGCAAATCTCTCTCAAATATGAATGAGAATGTCAGAAAAAAAGCAGTCCCGTGGAGAAACTCTTCACAGTATTCAGCTAGGCCTTTCAACAAACATCTTGAAGACAAGCCTAATTAAATTAATGAAAATACATCAAATGGATACTGAAATACATTCCAACTCATAAATAGATATGAGACGATGCATTTTCAAGTCTCGCAACTTCACCACACGAAATTCAAGAAAATACTGTTTGCAATCCTTCAAAATCGAAAGCAGTTTTATCGAGAAGAAGATCGCAGTGATACTACATGAAATTCGAGGAAATAATGTATGGCATCATTTAAACTTGAATCGAAATGTTTATGTTCATAACATGCAATTATTTATACACATAGTTGGTGACAAATAATAAACAGGCAAAGATTTAATTTACGAAAAAAAGTACGGCAAGATGAAACGTACTAGCAAGAATCCAGAACTATCAAATCTTGAATGAATCGATCAAGTTAACCGATTAACTTCCACACGCGAGAATTGTAACTAACTTTAAGTAATCGGTTTTCTATAAGAACAAATTGGAGTGTTTAAGAAATGAGCATTCACATCAAGCAACACAAGTGATCGATTAAGTTGAAAACCTGAAATTGAAAGAGAAAGAAGCGGGAGATGAGAAGCTTACGTAAAGAAGATGAACGTTGAAAGGAAAACGAGTAGAAGCTGCGAGAGAAAAGAGCGTTGATTTAACGAATTGCAAAGTTGACGTTTTAAGTTCTAGAGTTTCCTTTTTTATATAGCAAATGTTCTAGACTTCCCTCGACCCACTTCGGCGCATTTTATAGATTCAACTTATCCTCTTATTTTACTATAATGCATGATTAAATAATGAGTAAATTCAGTTATGAATTCCAATTAAAAATCGTATTGTAACTACCACCAGTTTCCATCCGTGAAATTGTATACTGTTTCTAGATTCGATTTTTGTTTTAAAATAGCGATATAAGGAAAATGGGTTAAATTATTTCATATATAAAATAAATTGCAATATACCAATCCAAACTACATTTATATGACAAAATAAATTATCTTGGTGAATTTGATGTGAAACTATGGTTGTCCCGTGATCTGTTCTATTTATAGGTAAGCATTCAATCACTTGAGGTACGTAAATCATTAATAAAAAAATTCTTTACTCAAATTATAATTGATTGATATGTATGTAATATTACATTTAATTATTTTAGAAATTTAATAATTCGGTATAACCATTAGTTGGACCGGTTATATCATATAATAGTAATTTACCTGTTTAATATTAGAGAGTAGGGAAAATTATGATAGCACTGAAAAATATTTATGTTTTCTTGAAAAACACTTCTTTTACATTTTCGGCGAATGTTCAAACAATAATTGTTATCAGTTGTTTAAGATAAATTAGTTAAGACTTTGACACATACTAGAAGGAGGTTGAAAGATATTTTAATAAATGTATAGCATTTTAACCCAATAAGTCTAAAATGGAATCGGATTAAGGTCCTATTCTCTTCAATTTTTGAAACCTGAACTGAACTGAACTTAACTAAACTGAACTGAACTGAACTTAACTTAACTTAACTGAACCTGAACTTAATTGAACTTAATAATAAATATATTAAATATTAAAAGAATAGTAAAACCCAATAAATAAATTATTAATAATAATTACAAATAATATTATTAATAACTACCTATATAAAATAATTAATAAAACAATTTTAATACCATTAATAATAAAAATTGTTATAATATGTAAATTCATTTAATTAAAATTTTCTTATTCAAATAATAATTATTGTTACAATTACAGGTGAACTAATAATAATTATTATAATAAATTGTAGTTTGGATTCAAATTACCACTTATTATTAGATTAAAAAAAGTAATAGTTATTTTAATTAATAAATATTTTTATTTTATTATTTCATATCACATTTTCTAATTAATTAATACTATGATTATAAATAAAAATATTATTATATTATAATTACATTAATACTATTATTATATCAATAACACTACTAATTATCAATATTTAAAAATTATTTTTACTATATTTATAATCAATATTAACTACATTACATAATAATAATTTTTCTATATTAATATTTTTATCATTGTTCTTCTTTATATTATTTATTACTATCAATTTTTATTAAAGATTAATTAGAATAATCATTATTAAAATTAAAATTTATGGACCTGAACTGAACTTAATAGATCTTAACTGAACTGAACTTAATGGACCTGAACTGAACTGAACTGAACTTAATTGAACTTAACTGAACTGAACTTAACTAAATTGAAGATGAAGAGAATAAGGCCTAAGAGGTAATTTAAAAATTCTATTTGAAAATAGAGAACAATTAAATGTCCGTATAATGTCTTAGTTAATATTTAGTTATTTATTTACAAATTGTTTCACTCCAAATTTAGGAAAAAAAATCTGGGATTCTGGAAATATCGAGAAGGAAGGTTGAGGCGGTGAATGGAGTGTGTAACATAGCTAAATGGGCCTGGGATTTGGTCTTCTTGCTTCACTTATAATGGGCTTCCATTGGAAACTTCGTGGCCCCAGGGGATCTCATTACAATAGATAGATTGTCATAACACAATTTTTTTCTCCACCACTATCATTTTAATGACAATTAACAAAACTAGATTATTATATGACATATCACATATGGAAACAAGATATTATTATAAAGTTTATTTTGAACATTGATAAAAACCAAACAAATTAAATAAAATACCCTATCAAATTCAGAGAAACATCATCTCAACGAATTGAAACTTTGAAATAATTAATATACCAAATTGTTTATCCAAACTTAATTCATGAAAGGCAGAGGACCGACCACTTGAACATGTCCTATTGTAAATTATCATTATAAGACAACTGTTTAAATCAATAAGACCATCCTATGCAGTGCTCAATTGAATCTATAATCACATAAACGAATTTTATTTATATAATTTTACACCGAAATTAGTTAAGTCCAATCATATTAATATCGATAGAACAAGCAATATTTATGAATGGGTTGCATTATTTTAATCGATATAATTGGACCCTAACAAGAAGAAAACAAATATCATGTTCTCTAACAATTTTCTCATGTAAATTAAATTCATGTGCAAATTGTGGTTGGAGTAGATGATTTAAAATTGACATGGAATGAATGATGGGTAGAAAAATATTATATGGGCTTTCATAATAGAGGTGTTGTTTAGAGTGGCACAGGAAAAATTATATTAAGGATCAGGTCGAAAGGACCGGATCTATACATATTTACCATGTGTTCAAATAATGAATATAATAATAAAAAAGTGGAAAGGATCAGGTTCAAAGGACCGGATCCATGCATGCACGACACGAGTTTCATTATCAATTAAAATAATGAAAAATAATAGTATAAAGTAATTATATAGGACAGGTGTCGTACATGCATGGATCTGTTCCCTGTTATAATTTCCCTAAAAAAGTAAAATATAAATTGACTTTTGGAATAAATGACAGGCATGTATGGATCATCTCCTTTGGACCAGATCCTTAATATAATTTCCCCAATTTGTGGGCACAACCCCACTACAACACCAAAATTTGAAAAATTCCTTCATTTGTTTCGGAGTATCTCATTCAATTGATAAAAGAAAAATGAAATAACTCAGTGACGGTGTCTAAGTGTTCCACCGCAGTGATGCTACTTAAATTGATTAGGGATTTTGAGCTCTGGCCATCTATTTTTCTGACATAATCCGGAAGTCAAAGTCAAACCACCTCAATCTGTTTGATTCCAAAATTGCTTGTTAAGAAAATGAGGATTTTACTTCAACTTGAGAACAATAATTGCATTTTTTAGTAATAGCCTTTGGCTTTAATTTCTCTCTAAGATAAAGCATACTATTAAATATTTAACCAATTGTATCACGTTCTAAAAGATTTTTTTGTATGTTGGAGTATCGACGGGATGGATTTTATAATGAATATTTTTTTGGCAAAAGAATCATTTGGAGTTGAATCCAATTACCTATCAGATTTTTAAATTTTTTCAATCCATGTAATACTAGAAGCGAATTGGCATTTCATTTCCAGTTATTATTTTCATAAGTAATATGGAAATACTTGTACACGCTTGCATCAATCTTAAATCTAGGTAAACTTGTGGTTTGACTATTTTGTAAAAGATTTCTGTGAAAATTTATTTTCAACATGATGCTTGCGATTTTAATAGTTGGTAAAAACATGAATTTCATTCTTTACAAATTACGTTATAAAAAAGATAATATTACCTATTTTCAGCTAATATTTTGCATCATGATTAATAAAAAATATAATCACCAGACTTGATCTAGTGGCCATAGCTTCCTCCCAAAGCATAGAAAGAAGCTGAGGATCTTGGATTTGCTCGGGGTCTTTAAAAAATTAAGTGTTCTTGATTTCTCAAAAAATATGTATAATACAAATGTGTAATAATTTTTAAAAGAAATATAAATATATTTTTTTAATTAAAATGTGTTTGTAACTTTTATAAAATCATAATCAAATGATAATATAAAAAAAATAGTTAAATTTTGATGAATAGTTCTTAAATAATATAGTTAAATTATAAGAATTTTATAATTTATTAAAATTACTTCAAGAACATTACTATTTTTAATGTAAAATTTTTTTTTCCTTTATTCACAAAAATTTGAAACCACGGAGATCCTTTTGCAAAGAAAAATTTCACAATGATCTTTTTATAAAATAATCAAACCACAAGACGTATTTTTGAAGTTTAACCTTAAATCTATTGAATTGTATATTAAACGTATTGATATATTTTGTATATCTTCTTACTATATACAAAATCTTCAATTTTCTCGTCTGGGATATATGGTGTAGGAATGATAAATTAGAAATGAGTTTAAAATTGTTGTCTCCTACTTTCTTGTTTTTATGTGAAACATTATTTGAACAATGTCAAACAATATTACTGTCAATGTAACCTAAATGAAAGTCAAGCTTGCAGTAGTTAAGAAAACTTGAAGCATTTGGCGGGCTGGGATACTAAGTTTTAAAGGGAAGCATTATAGTAATACGTTATTTGAGATTCTCATTTCACATTGGAAGTTAACCAATTAAGGAATATTGAATCATTATCTATGCTTTGAAAACAATTGTAGTTTTAGCATGGAAGAATTCAACTATCTGAACACATGTTACTTATAGACAGCTAACAGTTAAATTCCTATAAAATCATGTTATACTAGTCATCATCATTTTGAAAATTGTTACTATCTATATTAACTTATACAGATGTGTTTATATATATTACAAATAAATTTTTTTTATCGTAGTACTTGTAGAGCTCAAACCAATTATCTCCTCTTATATGAAGAATATTGACCATTAAATCACGACATTTGCGCAATTTTTTGTGAAGGGTATTAACCATGAAGTAAAATCTCCTTGATATATACTTTTTTTACAAAAATAAGGAATACTTCATATGGTAAAATATTGAGTACATTTCTACTGATCCCACTATACCATAGAACAATCAAATCAGACGAAATTAAAATAGCACGGTTTCATAATCTGAAAAGTAGCAAAAAATAAAAATCCGACATTAGCAATTAGCTATAGAAAATCATAAAGACAATGAAATAAACAAATAATTTATTTTAATTGCTTGCAATGATTCATGGTTTACGTTTCTATCAAATTAACTTGTTTATGGTTTTATTTAAATTAACTTATACTTAAAGAAATAATTGAAATTTCCAAATTATGTTTATGACCAAAACAAAGAGGATAACTCGGAAATCGACAATTAGACTTAATTTCTTCAAAGTCCATTAAAACAAAAGTTCTAGATATAAAATTTTGAACTATATATATTATAGTGTAGAATAAAACTCATGTCTAGTATGATATAATTATTGTTATTGAATAATGAGGTTGTTAAAAGCGGGAGTGATAATATTTTTATCTCGTACATAATTAAAGCAATCGTGACACGTAAAAGTTAAAATTGATTGAAATTTTAAAAATCATGGATGATAGGCTAGTTTGCTTTATGAGTTATTGTTAATTTTTATTATTCTTAATACAATTAGTAATTTTCTATCTCCTTGACAAAACAGTTAATACGAGAACTAATACCTCAAAACACTTGAAATTAACCTTAAATGTCTATTTGCTTCCCGAACTTGCAAAAGCAATACAAGAATTCCTGGTTGGAGAAAATAAAAATTGATATTTTTAAAAAGTTAAAATCCAAAATCTAACATGCGGCACTAATAAAATAAAATAATACATTTTTTTATAAGTTTAAAATTATTAGAAACTTATAAAAGTTCAAAGGTAACTTACTTCATGATTGTATTCAGCCATGTATGTATGATTGTTTAATCCCAAAAGCGAAATACACACATGTTAAGGTCACCTAATTCAAATGACATAATCAACATAATATTTATATTTAGCCATTCTTGCTCCAACTGCAAGAAAGTAAAGTAGTTTGAATACTTGGAAAAAGATTCAATCTTTAGCCTTTAGTACTTTACACCCCCTAGCCTTACCAATGACGACTGACAGATTGTAAAACCAGATACCAGAAACGTGAAACCAACTCTTGTTCTTGCAAACTGATTTCTAAATCTAGCAATTTTTTATTCAAACCTTGACCCACCCCCCACCAAATTTAGCATTTAATTCTCAATACATGCCGCTAAAGTTACAAGTTACAACCAATTTTTTTTACCATGACTATTCCCTTAAAAATTATACTCTTTGTTCTACAATGCTATTTTGTAGTTTGCCTAAATCATCCATTAGACCCTCTAACCCCTGAAGAAATCAACAAAATTGGCCTAATTGTGAAGAATTCTTCTACCTTTAGCAAAACCCCCAATCTAACTTTCCATTTCATTGATGTTGAAGAACCAGACAAAACCCAGGTTCTTGATTGGTTATCCTCACCTAACAATCACCATGTTTCAATTCCTCGTCAAGCCAGAGTTGTTGTTCGAGCCGCCGGTCAGACTCGTGAGCTCATTGTCGACATTGCTAAAGGAGGCATTTTATCAAACACTTCGTATGCAGGTCACGGTTTTCCCCCTTTCACATTTAATGAGCTGTTCATGGCCAGCAAATTGCCTCTGAAATACCCCAAATTCATCGAATCGATACACAAAAGGGGATTGAATTTATCAGAAGTCTCCTGTGTTCCTTTCACGGTTGGTTGGTACGGTGAAACGGCGGCGAAACGGGCTTTAAAAGACACCTGCTTTTACAGAGATGGATCGGTGAATGTGTTTACTAGGCCAATTGAAGGAATTACGATCCTAATCGATGTTGAATTGATGGAAATTACTGAATATGTTGACAGATTTAGAGCCCCTTTGCCTAAAGTTGAAGGGAATGATTTTCGATCGAACTCAAAGCCGAAATCAATGGTTTATAATGTATCAGATGGCGGATTCGCCATTGATGGAAACAGAGTTAAATGGGGTAATTGGGATTTTCATATAGCGTTTAATGCACGCGCGGGGATTATTATATCTACAGCGTCTGTGTTTGATGCGAAAATGAAGAAGTTTCGGCGTGTGCTTTATAGGGGTCACATTGCTGAAACATTTGTCCCGTATTCTGATCCAACCCAGGAATGGTATTTCAGGTAGAAAGTCCCCACAAGAATTATCTCCTATATTACTTGTATGTTACATATGATAAGCACGGGTCATTGTAAAACGTACTCGTAATCAAGGTAGCTCGAATCTTTTTCTTCCAGAACTTGAACTTTGTATCGTTTCCATGTTATGAGATAACTAGCCAGTTTTTCTTAAGAATAGCATTTCGGGTTAACATGTCATGATCGTCTCTCCTAGACGAAATACAAGGAGTTATGTGATGCACCAACCCCACTCCAACCACGTCAAATTTCAAAATTATCATATTATGGTTTAATGTTCCATCATGTCGACAAGAAGTAGAATGATGATGTCAAGTGTTTCACTCCATTTTGATACTCTGATACCGTCACTTGTACACAATGTTATTACATTCAGCATGTGGGTTGTCTTGTGTTGGAGCGATTTGCTCTGCCTTTCGAAATTTCTGACATATCACTAATACATGCAATATGTTACCCTTATTTCAGGACTTTCATGGACATAGGAGAATTTGGTTTTGGACGAGCGGCTGACACTCTGCAACCGCTGATTGATTGCCCGGCCAATGCTGTCTATTTAGACGGGTATGTTGGTGGTGCGGATGGGAAAGCACAGAAGATGACTAATGTGATATGTATATTTGAAAGATACAGCGGGGATCCAGCTATCAGGCATACTGAAATTAATGTTCCTGGCCAAGTGGTAATAAGCTGCTACGCAGATTTTAGTTAATTTGATTAGTGAATTTAAGTGTATCTAAGTACAATATTTTTTATTCGTTTTTGGGATTTTGCAGATTAGAAGTGGGGAACCTGAAATCAATTTGGTTTCCAGAATGGTAGCTACTGTTGGAAACTATGATTATATTCTTGATTGGGAGTTCAAAAAAAGTGGTTCCATCAAAGTTGGGGTAAGTTTTCACATATTATACTATTTTGTGATGTGTTCATTATAAATTAAACTAGTTTATGATTATTTTTTTAACTTACAAATATTTTTCTCTAAGAGCTTTTAATGTTTATATTTAATCTATAAAAGTTATAAGCTAATTTTCTTACTTATTACCAATTAAATACAATATACCACACGTAATTTTATTTACCAAAAAGCCTCTGTTCTAAATATCAAATTAAGTTTTATTAATTTATAATATAAGTTATCTACATTATATCATACCCCTAAAATTATATTTAATATATTTTAGGGTATATAATTAATAAATCGAAATTTAGACTTTATATTTTCTTTATTGCTTGAACTAAATTGTGATGTTTCTACAAGATAAAAATTTATTAATGGATATTGTTGAAATTAGCCTTGAAAAATCGGACCCTTAGGTGATCTCAATCATATTTTTGGAGATAAATTTCATATTCTTGGGTAGCATTGAATTTGATAAGTCAAAATCTAGCACAACATTAACTACAACTAACAGTTCCCACATTTTCATGAATGGTCAGCTCACACCTTCTAGGCCTTATATGAAAACAAGTTCACATTCATAGTACATTAATTCAATTAAAGAACAAATCACATTTTTCAACCATTGTAATATACTACTAATGACAATTTACATCTTTCTACCATTGCAATACACTCTAATTATATTTGCACAAAATTTCTATACTGAGAATGTTCAAAGTCACGTAAATAGAATAACTTAATGTTTCTAGAAAGACGATGCTTATATTGCAAAAAGAAGATATATGATATTTAATAATAGAATAGGTACTATATTGGAAATACAACTTTTATTGTAATAAAAATCTCTTATAGGCAAGTAAAAATAGTTATTAATTTATAGATAAAAATGAAAATTTTCAAAAGAAAAAGAAAACATTAAGGGCATGTTTAGTTTCAAAAAACTGTTTTCATTTTTTATTTTCAGTTTTCTTTTCATTTTCTAATTTTTCCAGTTTTTCATTTTTTAAATAGAAAACTGAAAAACAGAAAACACGCTCATGTTTATTTAGTTTTCTAATTTCTGTTTTTTATTTTTTTTTAAAAATCATTGATATATTTGAATTTTAACGTTAAAAATATTACGAATGACATGAAAATTTTTACAAATTAAATTAGAAACAACAAATATAAAGTATAAACTAATGTTAAAAATCTTTTAGTTCAATCATAAATTTGAGTTAATTGATGTATAACTTGATATATATTTAAAATTGACAATTTTAGAGTATGAAATTAAATTTTAAAAATTTGTATTATTTTCACTATTATTAGAAATAAGGTGGAATTTTTGCCAATTTTATTGTTTGTGGGGTTCGAACCCAAAATCACATACTTCTTAAATTCTTCAATGGTGATAGCCACTCTACCAAAGCATGATGATTTCATTTTTAGTTATCTTTTATTTAAATTTTAAAAAATAAAAAGCATGTTATGTATAATTTTTATTTTTTAATTTTATTAAATAATAAATTTAGACTTTATTAGTTCAAAATCATAAGCAATTAATTAAAAATATATAAATTAGATTTATTAAGTAAAAAATATGCAATAAAAAGTTATGAAGTAAATAGTAAAAATAACAAAATTAATAAAATAAAATTATACAAGTATTTAAGGAGAGTCAATAAAGTTTGACAACCTAGTCTATTTCCTTCTTTTAACCCATCTTTCAATTAAAAAAACTAAAACTGTATCAATAAAAAATGCATTTGTTAGTTATTAACAAGTAATTATACAACTATGTATATTTGTATAAAATAAATTAAATTATAAAGTTTTGTACTGGTTAAATAATATTGTGTTTATTCAGTTTGGAAATTTTCAGAAAACATCAAAAAGGTGTTTTCTGTTGCAAGGTATAAAATGAAAAAAATCAGAAAACTGTTTTCCAGTATTCTAAACTGAAAAATGTTACAACTAAACAGCAGTTTCCATTTTTCAGTTTTCCTAGAAAAGTTTTCTGGAAAACTGCTCTATTTTTCCACAGTCACTAAATGTTTTGTCTTGTTTGATTTTGTAGTTGTTTGCACTTGTTTGATATGATTGATAGATTATGTTGCTACCAATAATATTTTTATTTCCAAAACAATTTATTTATTTATTTCAGTTATTATTATTTATTGTTGTAATTGTTATTTGCGATAACTTTTTTCAAATCATTTAAAATATAGTTGTTAAACATAAACATGCATTAAAAAAGCAAATCACGTTTTGAAAAGAATGCTAACTATTGTTTGAAGAGAAAAAACAGTTATTTGAAAAAATTTCTGAAATTACTCGAACAAATCAACCGACAAATTCATAATGTAAAGAAAGAGTCAGTAAAATAAAGTCTAAGTATACATTGACCTAAACATGTTACTTCTAATAACATGTTATTATTGTTTGTTGTTCTAGTTGTTATTTGCGATGACTTTTTTTCAAATCATTTAAAATATAGTTGTTAATAACATAAACAGGCATTAAAAAAGCAAATCACGTTTTGAAAAGAATGCTAACTATTGTTTGAAGAGAAAAAACAGTTATTTGGAAAAGTTTCTGGAATTACTCGAACAAATCAACCGACAAATTCATAATCTAAAGAAAGAGTTGGTAAAATAAAATCTTAGTACATATTGAACTAAACATGTTACTTCTAATAAATGATTAAGAAAAAAAAGATAATTTTTGTTTGGCAGGTGTCGTTGACCGGTGTAGTGGAGATAAAAGCCACGTCATCCACAAATAACGATCAAGTAACTGAAAATATGCACGGCACCTTAGTAACGGAGAATTCAATCGCCGTTAACCATGATCATTTTATGACATACTACCTCGACCTCGACATTGACGGCGACAAAAATTCATTCAAGAAAGCCCATTTGGAGACCAGAAAAGTAAGCGCCGTCAAACCGCCGTCACCAAGGAAAAGTTACTGGACGGTGGTCAAACAGACGGCGAAAACGGAAGCGGATGCAAGGATCCAACTGGGAAAGCCCGCCGATTTATGGTTTGTGAATCCGAATAAGAAGACCCGAATGGGTAATGAAGTCGGGTACCGGTTGCTCCCCGGTGGAGCCGTCGGATCTCTGCTGTCTCATGATGATTATCCGCAAATTAGAGCGGCTTATACTGAGAATCAGATTTGGGTTACGGCTTATAACAAGTCGGAG
>CATIWQ010046380.1:0-63687 GCA_949673415.1 Euphorbia schlechtendalii
AAAATGATTCATTTTTATTTACACGTATGTTGATCGATTTTATTAGTGAAAATGATCGCATGGTAAAGTAGTGAGGACTGTTATCCAGGAATACGTTTTATTCCCTTCGTGGGGGTGACCTAAAACAACATTTAGAAATATGAATCTAGGCCGAACATGCATAGTATAACCATTGATTAGGTTAACAATGATAACTTTAATTAACCAATTAATACATTTATAAATTATAAATAAATCTTAAATAATTTTAGTTTAGAGGTTTGTTACCCCCAATGATGCATTTTCAAGTCCAGAAGGGTCTCAGCGGGTCGTTCTGGGCTTTAAACGACTCGAAACGGAGCAAAATGGAGCGAAATTGAATTCTGCCAGATAGGGCCCGTACCGACGTTGGTAAGGTCAGTACCGACATTGACGGTCCAGACCTGCAGAAAACACACAAAAAATAGCAGAAACGGAAAAACAAAAATCCGAAACTTCAAACAATCATAACTTTCACCACAGTTATCGAATTGAAACGATTCTTATCATTTTGGAAAGCTCTTGATGTGTTTAACATACTGAAAGTGAAAACATCACGTTTTGAAGACAGATTTATACAGAAAAGTATCAAACAGTCCGCGTTGTCCTAAATCATGAATCGTAATTTTACGTAACTTTGAAAAATCATAACTTTATTTATACTTATCCGTTTTAAGTGATATTTATCATTCTGGAAACCTTATGATCTAAGGAATCTAATAAAAATAACTAATCATGCAATAAAAATCTTCGTCAAACCTAGAACTAAAAAAAAGTAACATTCTGCCCAGGAAACCGAAATAAATTTGTATAAAACTTTGAAAATTCATAACTTTTGATATACTTATCCGTTTCAAGAGATCTTTATCATTCCAAAAAGCTAAAGATGTCTAGAATATGTTTATGTAAACAAAATACTCAAAAATATTTGAAATTATACTAAAGTTCACGGAAAACAGATTGTTGCGCAGAAAACGATAATAACCGAAAACAACATGAAACATCAAAGAGAAAAGAATATAAACGTAAACACGAACTCTAGGAGCTTAGAGGCTTACCCTGTAGTCATGAATCCATGTTCTTCAAGGTCCATGAAGTCCTCCGGGAAGCTCTCCTCGTTTCTTTTTGGTTGTGTTTGGTGATTTACCGAAAATCTTTGGAAGGGATCTATTCCTAGCCAAAGTGGATGATTCGAAAGATGTAGTAACCTTCAAGTGTGTGATGAAGATGTTGTAGACTATCCGTTCAAGTCTAAAACTCAAGGATTCAAGCTTGGTAACCCAAAATCTCAAGAGTTTTGAGGTGAAATTGGTGTTTTGTTCAAGAATGTTCAAGAACAAATCACGAACACTTTTAACTCCTCCTTCTCTCTTTTCTATTTTTGCTATATTAAAATCTCTATTTTTTTCCACTCTCATTCCCTTTTCTTTTCATTCACGTTCCCCTCCTCTTCTTTTCATTGAAAATCTAGCCCTCATGGGCTCCCTTCAATCCAAAAAGTCCTACTTTTCCACCTCTTTTTTTTTGTCTTTTTCACCCATTTTATTCCTCTAATTATGGGTTAACGTTGGGTCTTTTTGACCCAACTAATGCAGAAACTGCGTTTTTCGATCTGTCTGTAAAGATGATATCGGTACCGATGTTAGTAACATCGATGTCCATGTTGGATTTCTGGTCTGATTTTGGTTCAAATTGGACTTATTTACTAATGAGGTGACCTAGAAAATATTTAAGGTTCGTAAGAAACAAGGAACGCTCCTCTCGAGGACCTCCGAAACCCTGTCAAAGTTGAAGAATAGCAAAGGAAAATAAATTACAGATTCATCATCGAACTCGCGAGTCAGGCGTGAAAATCCCATGCTCACAGGCTGCCGCTCGTGGGATCATTGCTGATGTGAGATCAGTATGGTCCCACGATTGAAAGAGAAGCGGGGTTTAGAGATAAGACTTGCCCGGTCGCGGTTGGCACTCTTTGGGGATGATAGCTGGAAGCTTTCATCTTGGTGCGGCATCTTTCGGGGATTAGTCTCTTGGTGCCCCTTGTGAATTGCCCGTTTGGCAATGATTGCCCCGGGAGGTTGACCTTTGATTGGTTAATACCGTCAGGATCGTTGGGGAGAGAACATTGACCGTGTGTCTCCGTTCTTTTAGCTGAAGACCCATGAGTGCAGGCTGTGGTATGCCTACTGACCACACGGATCGTAGGAAGTTCGCTGATCATAAAAAGGCTGGGACAAGATGTGAACTGTAAAAAGCTCAGATGATTGTAAAAAGTTAGGAATTTTGAACTGTAAAAAGTTTGGATGACTGTAAAAAGTTAAGATTTTGAACCATAGAAGGTTCGAATGATTGTAAAAAGTTAGGATTTTGAACCGTAGAAGGTTCGTATGACTGTAAAAAGTCAGAAAATTTTGAACTGTAGAAAGTTCACCGGCTATAGAAAACTACAAGGAAAGAGGACTGTAGAAACTCCGTTGACTGTAAAGAGCCAGAAAATTTTAAACTGTAGAAAGTTTATCAGCTGTAGAAATCCCGAAGGAAAGATGATTGTAAAAAGTCCGTTGACTGTAAAAAGTTTAAAAATGGAATGTGAACTATAGAAAGTCCGGTGGCTGTAAAAAGTCAGAAAAGGAATGTGGACTGTAAAAAGTCAGGTGACTGTAAAAAGTCGAAAGGAAAGAGGAATGTAAAAAGTCAGAAAAGGAATGTAGACTATAGAAAGTCTGGTGACTGTAAAAAATCAAAAAAGGAATGTGGACTGTAAAAAGTCCGATGACTGTAAAAAGTTGGAAAAGGAATGTGGATTGTAAAAAGTTAGAAAAGGAATGTGGATTGTAAAAAGTTAGGTGACTGTAGAAAGTCGGAAGGAAAGAGGACTATAAAAAGTTAGGAAAGGAATGTGGACTGTAGAAAGTTTAGTGACTGTAAAAGTCAATAAAGGAATGTGGACTGTAAAAAGTCCGGTGACTGTAAAAAGTTGGAAAAGGAATGTGGACTGTAAAAAGTCAGAAAAGGAATGTGGACTGTAGAAAGTTCGGTGATTGTAGAAAGTCAGAAGGAAAGAGGACTGTAAAAAGTCAGAAAAGGAATGTGGACTGTAAAAAGTTCGATGACTGTAGAAAGTCGAAAGCAAAGGGGACTGTAGAAAGGCCATTGACTGTAAAAAGTCTTGAAAAGGAATGTGGAATGTAAAAAAGTCTGATGACTGTAAAAAGTCGGAAAAGAAATGTGGACTGTAAAAAGTCCGAAAAAGAATGTGGACTGTAAAAAGTCAAGTATAGTATGCGGTGGATGCCCCTTGTGAGTTGACCTTGGGTTGAATGTGACCCTTGGAACTGCTGGGGAAAGGATGAAAGCTGTGTGCTCCATGCCTTTGTTGATACGTTGACTATTGTGACTCTTCGTTGAAATCCACTATGGGATGGATGACCGTTGAGGTCTGAATTAGATGCCCCTTGTGAGTTGAAGCGATACCTGCAAGAAGGAGGAATTTTATTAGTAGATGCTTGTGACATATGTTTTAATTCCTTGATTGAGATTGCTGGAAGCAAAAATATTTTCCCCTTCAATCAAGAATTAAAACATGAGGGTTCTGAGGAATTTTTCTTCAAGGCTGTGATAAGCACAGAAATTTGAGTTTGAGATTTTCGGGGATGTCCCGATGATTGCTCTGTTATTTTTGGAGGCTTTTATGATGTTGTAAGGCTTTTTGTACAGCACAATATTGGCCCGTCTAGGTTCCTGGTGTTCCTTGACAATAGTTTTCCTTATTTCATGACTTCCTGTTTGGTAAGGAAAGGTTTGGAAGGGGTATGGAATGTAGAAAATCAATTGATCATAATGGGTCATGAGAAAGTATGAATTGTAGAAAGTCCATTGAAATGTGTGGACTGTAATAAGTCTAAAAGACGCGGAACGTAATAGGTCCATTGACTGTGATAAGTCAGGAGAATGAGGACCGTAATAGGTCCGTTGACTGTGATAAGTAAGGAGAAATGTGGACCGTGATAGGTCCGGTGATCGTGATAAGTCAGGGAGATGTGGATCGTAATAGGTCCGGTGACCGTGTTAAGTCAGGGAAGTGTGGATCATAATAGGTCCGGTGATTTGAGATAAGTCGGAAGATGTGGACCGTAATAGGTCCGATGACTTGTGATAAGTCAGAAGATGTGGATCATAATAGGTCCGATGATTTGTGATAAGTCATGAAAATGTGGACCGTAATAGGTCTATTGACTGTGATAAGTCATGAAAATGTGGACTGTAATAGGTCCGTTGAGAGATGCGGACCGTAATAAGTCTGTGAAAGACATGGATCGTAATAGGTCCATGAAAGAAGTAGACCATAATAGGTCCATGAAAGATGCGGATTGTAATAAGTCCAGGAAAAAAATGCGGACCATAATAGGTCCATGAAATATGTGGACCGTAATAGATCCATGAAAGATGCGGACTGTAATAAGTCCGTAAACATGTGGACCGTAATGGGTCCGTTGAAAGATGAGGACCGTAATGGGTCCATGAAAGACGTGGACCATAATAGGTCCGTGAAAGATGTAGACCGTAGTAGGTCCATGAAAGATGCAGACCATAATAAGTCCATGAATGATGCGGACTGTAATAAGTCCACGAAAAAATGCGAACCGTAATAGGTCCATGAAAGATGTGGATTGTAATAAGTCCATGAAAGATGTGGACTGTAATAAGTCCGTAAAAATGTGGATCATAATGGGTCCTTTGAAAGATGCCGACCGTAATGGGTCCGTGAAAGACGTGGATCGTAATAGGTTCATGAAAGATGCAGACCGTAATAGGTCCATGAAAGATGCAGACCGTAATAGTTCCATGAAAGATGCGGACTGTAATAAGTCCATGAAAAAATGCGGACCGTAATAGGTCCATGAAAGATGTGGATTGTAATAAGTCCATGAAAGACGTGGACCGTAATAGGTCCATGAAAGAGGATCTAGGAATTTAGGGGTTTGCCCCTAGCCATGTCGCAAGTATTGTTGGAATTTTCTGCAAAACAAGATTTACATATGCAAATATGATATATACATAGTAAAAATGCATGTGAATGCAACCTTTCTTTGACATTGCATAAGGCTGTCTAACTGATGGCCCATATTGATAAGGCTGACCTGAGTTGTGGATAAAGGCCTCCTTTGGAATAATGAGGGTCTTGAGTTTGAGTCGAAGTTCAATTTCATGGTTAGATCAGAGTCAGGTCCAAGATCTAAATCTAGTCCTGAGTAGATTTAGATGAGTCAATCATTTCTTGACAATCGCATCTTTCCCATGTGGTATAATGATGGTGAAATTGATTTATTGTCATAAGGATTCTAGTTATGAGGGAAACTAGGTGATATTCATCTTTGGTTCTGATTTTTGCATAGACCAATCTTACAAGTTATTAATCTATCGAATCTTACCTTTCGCATGAATTGCCCTTTTAGATTCTCAAGTATACAAGTATGATGTTTATCTACTTGTGATTTTGACTTGTGGACAGGAATGCATTCATTGTAATGCATAACATATGATTTAGTGCAAATGTCAATTTCATTGATGAATTTAAATTGAGTACCACCGTTGTTAAACACTTAGGACCGTGACCCCTATTGCTAACTATCCCGTGAGCGTTTTATAGCTAGCGCCTCACTGATGCTCTAAATTTTGCCTGAACCTTACTATTTTCAGTTCGACGAGCTGTTTTACAATACATAACAATTAAGAATGTTGGAGAGTCATTCTTATGCTCGGCTTTGCCATTGTGAGCTTCATCTTTTGTAGAAGCTTTTGCTTTCTTGTGATGGAGATGCTTCTGGAACTTTATCCCAGCTTTGAATTTTGTCCCAGCTTTTAATTATAAGCATTTTGAGGACTAAGAATTCTTTTCACTTTGTGATATCCCCTTCTTTGAATAGGATCTTTGTATGGAAGCTCCATCTTTGTTTATGAGCTTTGAGAGAGTAGGATGTGATTGCCATTGTGGAGGATAGTGAATGTTACCACTAGCTTCGTTGTTTTTATTCTCCCATTTTCTCTTATAAAGTTCCAAGTCTCATGAATGGTTACCACTTGAAGTTTTTCTTGGTGGTACCCAAGTCTATCTCATGCAATGATGTAAGATGTACACTAAAAACAACATGTGTATGTTAAAATGAATGCATAGAGTTCTCAAGCAAAACTCAAGCAATATAAACATGATAAATTGATTGTCTTGTTAACCAAAGAGGCCAATTTAGCAGAATGTAAGTTCGAAAGATAAATCTCCCATAGAACGATGGTCTCCGCAAATTGAAAGACATGTCATAAAATGAATGGCTATTGGGGTATTTATAAAAATTGTGAGTTGGCTATTTTGAATTACACTCTCAATGGAGGGATTTTATTTGGACAAAAGAATTGATGTCGTTTGGATTGACTCCTCCAAATCTATCCCCGGAGCTAGATTTGACTGAACATTAGCTTGATTCGAGGTATTTGGAACTTTTGACCCAAACCCAGGTGGTTAAACGAGGTAGTCATTTCGTTGCTGGTGAGATTCTTGATCCTTCTCATCGAAACCTAGAAGAAATTTATTTCATGCATGCGATGTATGGTAATGTTAGGTTAGACAAAATAACCTTAAATATGTATAATATGCATGTAAGGTAAGGTAATGGCTGCAAAACAAGGGGTTAATGTTTATGTCAAACAAAAAGTAAAGATTGTGTGTGTAGTGTTCAAAAGAACAAACAGAGTTAGTAATCGAAAGAATGTATAATAATGAATCTTGAGGGATACCCATGGAACACATGTATGCATGTGATGCATGAAATGGTCACGTACGCCATATGCAAAGACAAGAGGTTATGATGTCGAAGTGATATCAAAGTGAATGATAAGATTATTGCTATTTTTATTGTGGAATGAGAGCTTTTGACATGATCATGTATGCCATATGTACATACTAGATGCTATGATGTTAATGGGACATCGAAGTGGATTTAGAGTTGAGATGAAATGAGATTGTTTAATGTATAATGATTGAGGGTGTTTGACAAACATGTCATGAGAAAGGTTGTGTAGTGTTACACAACCTTAAGTGTTACGGTTAGAATGATGAGATGATGATGTATGGGTATTTAATTGAAGGGTATGATTCAAGGGATGATATGATCATATTGGCTTAACTCATAGGTATATGTATTGTCGATGTGACATCAAGTTGCATGAAAGGGAGGAACGAGAATGGGACGGTTTCAAGAGGTATCTATTCAAGTTAGATACTAAAGATTATGATGCTTATGACCCTATCTTTTTCCTCGATGTGTTCCATGGGCATATAAAAAGATTGAAAGTAATGGAAAACATAAATTGCGAGAGTGTGCTAAAGAAATAAGAAATCAAACCTTGTTGTATGTAATCCTGCATAAAATTAATGGTTGTGGTCATATACATAAGATAAATAAATAACATCATGTTATGTGTGCATGTCAAACATGTGATAGTATGTTATGGCATGAGCATGATATGATATATGCATGACATGTATATGGAGACCATAAAAAGATTCCCCATCGAGTTGTATTTGGAATTGACTTTTCTGCTACATCTTCCTGTACCGATGTTGCCACATGTCGCACCCTTGACTTGTCTTTGATGCTGACATAATCTTCTAAAGAGATGAGGTTTCTGGAATCATTGAAGAAATGTAAGCTTCCTCTTTCTTTCGAGTGAACATTATAGTCAAATAGTTGATCAGATGTGATCAGGGATCTCCTTCTCCCTCATCATAAAACTTCTCGGGAAGCTATTCACCATCATGCCCTACCGATGGAGTAGGGTAGTAGTTCTGTCGAAAGTTAAGAACTTGGCTATCATGTGTGGTCAAGAACTGCTACCATGATGGGCATCAAGTGTTGAGAATCCATTCATTCAGTTCCTTGTTGAAACCCTGATTACAGATGAGTAACTGTAGTGATTCTCAAGTTGAGCCATTCTTGGAGATAAGTATTTCCTCGAAGGGTGATTGTAACATTTGCCATTGACGGAGCCTGAGTTTGGGCAAATACTGGCTTGTTGAAACTCCTTCAAGCTGATCTAAACGAACAAACTGAATTCAAGGTTTTGTGGATCGGAAGGCACTAGCTTGCACAAACCTTGACTGGTTGTTTTTCCAAAAGTTTGTCATGGTTGAGACTACCCATACTACCTCAAATTCTAACTGAAGCATGGTTTCCGGTAAAATCTCTTTACGCTTCAATGATGAGTATGGTGGAGGATAGCCATTACACACTTCTCATTGTTGGCGAGGCCAATCAAGACAATGGTCATTTCCTCATTGATACTTTGTGGAGGTAGCTCGACATGACGTTCCTCCTTCTTATCAAATCGTGATTGGGAAATCTAGATGAGGAGATGAGCCAGCAATTCATACATGTCGAATACGTGATGCGTGATTGTGTGATGGACTCGACACAGATGCATGATGTGCATGCGTTATGGTTGCATTATGAAGGTCAGAATGACATAAAGATATAAATTTCCTGTTTGTCAATCCATTTGAAACACATAAGATAAAAGGATGATTTACTTTCTAAGTTAGGTACGATGTGGTAAATTTTTCCACCTATGTCATGTGAAATAAGGAATGATGTGATAATATGAGATAGTCATACTACCTTGGTGGTAATAGGCTTTCAAGATTAAGAATAATCATGGCGCATTCTCGTGTTGTGAATAGGCTTCACTTGCATAGTTTGTGTGAGTCGGGTAAATAGTGTGTTGTAACCTAGTGAAAGTAATGTATATATATACACTATGAATGAAATTGATCACTATGCGTGGCTTTTAATGAATGATTTGTGTTGGAGCCCCCATATGATTAGAGGTTCAAATGTCAAGTAGGAACCACCACGTGTGTGATCCTAGGTAGCTATGTATGATGTAATGAAATGACCCAACCCATGTGATGTGGACCTAAGGTCAAGATAATGTCAGTGTGATATTATAATGATGAAGGGAGATGTTATGAAATCGACGTACTACCCATGTGGTAATAGATCTCCGTTTGAGAATTTGCAACCATGGCTCATTCGAGTGTAATGCATGATTTGTGTGAGTTTGGGTAAACAATGTGTTGTACCCTTATGAAATTTAGATATGTACGTATATATTGTGCATGAGAATGACCACTTTGTGTGGCTTCTAATGACCACTTTGTGTTAGTTACCCTGTGTGGGCAGAGGATCGGGTACCATGCAGATGCCACTATATTATGGTATGTCATGATGTTCATGGTCCTAAGAATCGTGTGATTCTAAGGTGTCATGGCCTCGCATGTCGTCTAAAACTAGGTATGTGAACATGATTATGTGTATTTATGTGAAATGAACAAGGTAGTGACAAGATCCTATCCATGTGGTAAGGACTTGAGGCCAACACGACATTGACGTGATATCTAAGGTGAAGTTCACACGATTACCATAATACCCTTCACTGAGTGTCAGATGCGCATGTAAGATTCGTGTCATGACTCGTGATGCGAGAAGTGCATGAGATGTTTAATGTTATAGCTGCATTCACAAGGGGTTAGCATGCCATGATGTGAAATAACATGCATGTCAATCCATTTGAAACAAACATGTTAGTCGTTAAGTAAAGATGAAAATATGTGAACATGAAAATCCAACAACGGGGGTTGGATTTGAGATTTGTATGATGTCTATATGATATCGTAAGATGACTAAGTTGCCGTGTGGTAATAGGTAAATAGTTTGAGGTGACATCTATGTGATGTCGAGGGTTTTGTTTGCTAATCCATTTGGAACAAACAGGTCGATTTCCATAATACCCATGTGGTAGTAGGCTTGGGGTTGAGGTATGACTTATGTTTTTCCAATCAATTTGAAACAAAATAGACCAAAAATAATGACAAGGGTTCGCGTATTATCCAAGTGATAACGTGCTTTTGATTTTGAGAACTAATCACTGTGGATTGCTCTCGACATGTTCAATTTCGGGTAAAACAAGGTGTTATACCCTATGAGTCACTAAGTAAAAGGATGCCATTTCAGAGAGAAAGGTGGTAAGCTTGCTAATCCTTTTAAAACAAATCGAAAAATGAGAAATGGTCGCGTATCATCCATGTGACAACACACTTTAGAAGTTTGAGGATTATGGATCGATCTTGATGAGTTTTCGGTTAGAACAATGCATTATACCCTATGTTTTTGGGAATGAGGCATTCCAAGAAATTCATGTGTGAAAACATAAACATGGGTGACCCTAATCTTAGGTGACGTTGTCTCGTCGCATTTCTAATTCTAGGTTCGAGTTCGGGTAGAACTGTGTGTTATACCCTATGGCTTAGAAGTCTATGATTCTAAGTGGATAGAGGCTTAGACTAGGTCTCATGAGGAGGTCAAAATTGCTTCGGGTAAGCGGTATGACATACCCTAATGAAATGAAAACAACTACCATGTGTAGCTACCTAATGAATGATCTGGTAATTTCACCCAATTAGGGCGGAGTCTTTGGATGCCTATGTGGTCATCGGTATTTGAGTGTATGTGGTGATACGTGAATTATCGCCTCGTATGGGCTGATTTTTCAGGTATGAAGCATATACCCTTGAAGATTTGGTAAGGTAAGACCTTTGACATAAGTCTACCTCGTGTGGGCTTAAATTAGGACATCAACTGGGATATCCTTTAATGTGGGAAAATGATTTTGGGTAGGTATTTGCCCCATTTGGGCTTTTGTTGTGCATGATTACCCCGAAAGGGTTGTAGGTTTGATGTTGATTGGATATGTCAAAGATGATGTGTAGGATGTATTATTTCCCCATGTGGGCTAAGTGTCGGATGTCAAGTGGTCCTCACATAATAAACAGAAGGTATGTTCGTCATGTGCAAGCTAATAGCAGGATGTCAAGTGGACATCTCGTTGAAAAGGGTAAGTAATGTCCTTAAGTGGTTTTGTGTTGTCTTAGGGTGACACAATCTATAGTGTCAACTGTGCCTAAGTGGATGTGGTATCATGATATGTACATTTAATATCATGAGTGTGTGTGTTTAAGTGTCTGTACAAAATTTAGTGATTAGTATGACATTTGTTCAGTGATAAATTGAAAGCTGTATAAACATAGCACATAGCATGTAACGTCTAATCTTCCAACCTTATAACTTTTGCGTGTAGGGTTTTTGGCTATTCTCTATCCTAGGTTTGGTTCATCTTAGTACCATAAAGATATTAAGGAGCGCATCTACAAGAAAATATAATGCATGATCGCGTGTTGGGAAACACCTTAGGGAAAATGCCTATGGTTTATTTACATGAGGGCTGTAAATGTGTTATTGATGTAGAAGGTTCTTGTTGTACTATGATACACTTTCCAAGCCTCTAACAAGGGAGGTATATGCGATATGGCAACAAGTGATCCACTCGCTAAGTTCCTTCGATCACCAGGGGGTCACGAAGTACACTTTCGCAAGCTTCTCGGTAAAATTGGGCAACCTAGACTTATTGGCTATTCCATTTTATTGCAATGTGAAATTATGAATATGTCATTATTAAGAGAAAATGGAATAATGTGATCAATAATTTTCGGCACTTATCAAAAATCTAAAACTTTTGAAAACAAGTTTTTAGAAAAATCCCCAGTGGAGTCACCACTGTGAGCGGACGACACGGAGTGGTGGGCCGAGAGCGCGCAATATGAGAGGCGCAGTCCACCAGGGCGTTTGGAAAATAGGGTGCCCCGGGTCATGGACCCGAAAAAAATTTTGGAAGAGAGGGTGAAAATATTATTCAGATTGGTTCGAACCCGAATCCGCCGTCTCTTGGTGTGGAGTCACCACCTAGATTATCTCTTTCCAGGAATTAGAGTCCTGTGAGGCTTAACGTCCGGGGGACGGCCCAACATGACACAGAGATTCGGGTTCGGGATAAGTTGCTTATTTCTTATTGGATCACATTAAATTACATCTACAGAAAATCGTGTTTCTTAGTTATGCATATTCGCACTTAAGTCGTTTTGAGGTTGAACTGCATGTTTTAACGCGCACGCGGAAAGCAATAAATCCATACATCAAGCATTAAGTAAATGCGAGAAGTAAATGCGAAAAAGTCAATTAATAAATTACAAAGCTCGGGGGATGCAACCGCCCAATCTATTAATTACAATTCTTGTAAAAATAATATTAACAATACCCGAAGGAAAATAAAATCCTAGGCATACATCTAACCTGCATCCACAAATGTTAGCATGAGGTATATCACATATGTTCGATTTGATTTTAGCGAGGCCCGTGTGGCCTAATTAAAACATCGATGGTTTAAAGTTGTTATTTTAAATAAAAATGATTCATTTTTATTTACATGTATGTTGATCGATTTTATTAGTGAAAATGATCGCATGGTAAAGTAGTGAGGATTGTTATCCGGGAATACGTTTTATTCCCTTCGTGGGGGTGACCTAAAACAACATTTAGAAATATGATTCTAGGCCGAACATGCATAGTATAACCATTGTTTAGGTTAACAATGATAACTTTTATTAACCAATTAATACATTTATAAATCATAAATAAATCTTAAATAATTTTAGTTTAGAGATTTGTTACCCCCAATGATGCATTTTCAAGTCCAGAAGGGTCTTAGCGGGTCGTTCCGGGTTTTAAACGACTCGAAACGGAGCAAAATGGAGCGAAACTGAATTCTGCCAGATAGGGTCGGTACCGACGTTGGTAAGGTTGGTACCGACATTGACGGTCCAGACCTGCTGAAAACACACAAAAAAAGCAGAAACGGCAAAACAAAAATCCGAAACTTCAAACAATCATAACAATCATAACTTTCACTACAATTATTGGATTCAAACGATTCTTATCATTTTGGAAAGCTCATGATGCGTTTAACATACTGAAAGTGAAAAAATCACGTTTTGAAGACAGATTTATACAGAAAAGTATCAAACAGTCCGCGTTGTTCTAAATCGTGAATCATAATTTTATGTAACTTTGAAAAATCATAACTTTATTTATACTTATCCGTTTTGAGTGATCTTTATCATTCTAGAAACCTCATGATCTAAGAAATCTAATAAAAATAACTAATCATCCAATAAAAATCTTCGCCAAACCCAGAACTAAAAAAAAAAAGTAACATTCTGCCCAGGAAACCGAAATAAATTTGTATAAAACTTTGAAAATTCATAACTTTTGATATACTTATCCGTTTCAAGAGATCTTTATCATTCTGGAAAGCTCAAGATGTCTAGAATAGGTTTATGTAAACAAAATACTAAAAAAGATTTGAAATCATACTGAAGTTCGAGGAAAATAGATTGTTGCGCAGAAAACGATAATAACCGAAAACAAAATGAAACTTCAAAGAGAAAAGAATATAAACGTAAACACAAACTGTAGGAACTCAGAGGCTTACCCCGTAGTCATGAATTCACAATTTTCAAGGTCCATGAAGTCTTCCAGGAAGCTCTCCTTGTTTCTTTTTGGTTGTGTTTGGTGATTTACCGAAAATCTTTGGAAGGGATCTATTCCTAGCCAAAGTGAATGATTCGAAAGGTGTAGTAACCTTCAAGTGTGTGATGAAGATTTTGTAGACTATCCGTTCAAATTTAAAACTCAAGGACTCAAGCTTGGTAACCCGAAATCTCAAGTGTTGTGAGGTGAAAATTGGTGTTTTGTTCAAGAATGTTCAAGAACAAATCAAGAACACTTTTAACTCCTCCTTCTCTCTTTTTTGTTTTTCTATATTAAAATCTCTATTTTTTTTCCACTCTCATTCCCTTTTCTTTTCATTCACGTTCCCCTCCTCTTCTTTTCATTGAAAATCTAGCCCTCATGGGCTCCCTTCAATCCAAAATGTCCTGCTTTTCCACCTCTTTTTTTTGTCTTTTTCACCCATTTTATTCCTCCAATTATGGGTTAAAGTTGGGTCTTTTTGACCTAATTAATGCAGAAACTGCATTTTTCGATCTGTCTGTAAAGATGATATTGGTACCGATATTAGTAACATTGGTGTCCATGTTGGAATTCTGGTCTAATTTTGGTTCAAATTGGACTTGTTTACTAATGAGGTGACCTAGAAAATATTTAAGGTTCATAAGAAACAAGGAATGCTCCTCCCGAGGACCTCCAAGACCTTTTCAAAGTGGAAGACTAGCAAAGGAAAATAAATTACAGCTTCATCATCGAACTCGCGAGTCGGGCGTAAAAATCCCATGCTCACAATAACTAAGCGATTGTTGGAGCTCCTCCACCTAGATCTTTTTGGCCTAGTTCAGCCTATGAGCATGGGTGGTAAGAAATTTTTGTTGGTTGTTGCGGATGACTTCACGAGATTCACTTGGGTAATCTTGCTAAGTAGCAAAGATGAAATATATGAATCTTTTGTCAAACTCAGTAATCGGATAATGAACGAAATAGGAACTAAAATCAGTAGAATCCGAAGTGATCATGGATGTGAATTCGAGAATTTCCATTTCAAAGAATTCTGTTTAGCACATAGTATATTGACCACAACTTTTCTGCTCCTTATACACCTCAACAAGTTGTAGAAAGAAAGAACAGAACCATAGTTGAGATGGGTCGATCCATTTTGAGTGATAACAATCTACCAAAGTACTTTGTTAACATAGCCTGTTATATCTTGAATCAGGTTTTAATTCACCCAATTCTTGAGAAGACACCCTATGAGCTTTAACGAGGGCGTATGCCTAAGATGGGTCATTTCAGATCATTTGGCTATAGGTGCTTTATTCTTAACACCAAGGAGCAGCTAGGTAAGTTTGATCTAAAAGCTGATGAAGGTATCTTTATAAGATACTCAACTAACAGCAGGACATATAGAATATATGTCAAAAGAACCGGCATATTAGAGTAGTATATGCATATGGATTTTGATGAAACTAACAATGTAGATAGACATCCATCTAATGATGATGAAGGAGTAATCCAGCAAGCAAATCAACTTAGTATGCCACTCTTTGTGCTGTCCAACTTAGCATAAAAACCAAAAGCTGAGGAGGTCAAGGAGGATGATGATCTTTCAATCAATTTCAATGATGAAGAAGATAAACCTCAACCTCAACAACTAATTGTAGATCCTCATGTTGTAGATCCAAATCGGCTAAGGGAGATTAGAACTCATCGTAACCATCCACTTGACAAACATTGTTGATGAAGTTCATAATCTAGTAATGACGCGAGGTCAGCTCAATAGAATGATGAGCCATCCAACTTTCATCTCATAGATTGAACCCAAGAAGTTCGAGGATGCTGAAGGAGATAATTATTAGATGATTGTGATGTAAGAGGAGCTGGATCAGTTCAAGTGCAATGATGTTTGGGATATAGTTCCTAAGCCTAAAGGGAAATCAATCATCGGCACCAAATAGGTTTTCAAGAGCAATCTTGATGAAGATGGCGTTGTTGTTAGGAACAATACCAGACTTGTCGCTCAAGGCTACAATCAACAAGAAGGCATCGATTATGATGAGACTTATGCTCTTGTAGCCCAGCTTGAAGCAATTCGAATCCTCTTTGCATCTCATATGAACTTTAAACTATTTTAGATGGAGGTCAAGAGTGCATTCCTAAATGGATTCATTCAAGAGGAAGTGCATGTTCACCAGCCTCCAAGCTTTGAAGATCCGAAGAATCCTGAGCATGTCTTCAAATTGAAGGAAGCTCTCTACGGATTGAAGAAAGCTCCAAGAGCGTGGTTTGAGAGGCTAACCAATTTCCTAATCAACAAAGGCTATGAAAGAGGTGCTGGTTAATAAAGATAGTAATTGAACATGCAACGTTGCAAGGTGAAATTTCAAAACATAAAATTAACCTAAAAGGATCTCCTAAGCATATCATGATTGATATAATCTAAGTTGAAATGTTCTATAGATGCCAATAGGTTTATAAAGCATATAAAAGAACCCTAGCATCTAAGTGTAGAACATTAATAGTTGATGTGTGCTTCTCTTTCTTTTAAATGTGGCATTCCCTTAGAGAAATTTGGTAGAACTCCGTTAGCATAAGCCTCCAAACTAGGATAGTCTCTATGATTGGTCCACACGGGGTCTTCACCGACCAAAACTTCGTTGAGGTAGAAAATGTTAGTAGATAGCAGCTGCTAGAAAGCTCGAAGACCAACCAAAAGAAAGAGCATTCTAAAGAATTCTTTGTTACTTGGAAAAAATTGTGGAGGGTCATGTACAACTCACATAGAAAGAGATGACGAACCTAGAGAGAAAGGTTGAGCTAAAGTATCAAACAAAGAGAGAGGGGAGGCCTATTTATTGGGAGAGGCGGAGTTGTAGACTCCAACTCAAATACAATCTGGGATGGGAATATTTCCACCTAATAAGAAGGTTAGCTATGCGGGTCCCTTGGACCCACGGGCTGACCCACGATAGCCTCCATAAGGCAAGCCCTAGAGGGCTTGCCTTGTACCGCAAACTTGGACTTGCGTGGCAAGCCCACGCAAGAACTTCCATGGGTAGCACTTATGGGCCTGCAACCTACTAGCGCGTCCGGGCTTATCCTGCGCACTTGCAGCTCATGAGCTTTTCAGCTCATGGGGCAACCGCGGAAGCCCCACTGCGAACATCCTATGTTCGTTTGGGGCTCACTCGCAACGTGAAAAATTCTCTTACTCCGCTCTGTGCAATTTTCCCTATTTTCCCTTTAATTATTAAGTTGGTCCAACCAATTAATAATTCTTCTAACGAATTCGACAAACATATATTCTCGGCATAGACCTAGTCTATAGGTTCTTTACTTAGTTCGGTAAAGACCCAAAGTGTGTGACCTCATAGGATCTTGAAGTATAGAGCCGCTAAAGGTTAACCTAATCTTGGCTTCCCATCCGAGAACCTTTAGGCTCATTTTTCTAGACCTTATAAAACGTGATAACTCTATACGATCAAATGGGCTTTCTAGCAAAGGTGTATGATCCCCCGATACTCGGAACGTCACATGCCTGTGACTTGATCCGATTCTACAATAATAACAAATACAATAAACTCCTTCCATTAGGTTAAGTACCATCCAATTTATTGAGCTCGGATTAAGTTTCAGCTCATGTAATAGCCGTAGCTATACTGGAATTATACTTGTTCACGAAGAACACCATTTGACCATTATGTATCAAGATTGACTAGAATTCCGTTCTATCAATCTTATACTCTTATCAAAGGTTTATGAGTGTGTTTCTTCAACAAGGGGCCCTGTAACAGGAATTGAAAATGAAGTCATGCATAGCATACTTTAATCAATTAATAGAAAATATCAATTTCAACATATTATAATCAATCATGCATAGCATAAGGAAAGCTCTGATACCATTACTAGTTAATCAAGAGAGTAATTGAAAATTCAAATTTATAAGTTAGAATTTCAAGACTTAAAATTAACCTAAAAGGATCTCCTAAGGTTTCCATGATTGATATAATATAAGTTGAAACATTCCATAGATGTCAATAGGTTTATAAAACATAGAAAAGAAACCCTAGCATCTAAGTTTAGAACATTACAAGTTGATGCGTGCTTCTCTTTCTTTTTGATGCGGTGTTCCCTTAGAGCAATTCGACAGAACTCCATTAGCTCAATCCTTCAAACTAAGATAGCCTCTATGATTGATCTACATGGATCTTCATCAACCAAAACCTTGTTGAGGTAAAACCCATTAGTAGACAGCAGCTACTAGACTACTAAAAGACCAACCAAAAATATAAACTAAGAAGGCTCACTTGAAAATGGAATGATCCTTCTAAAGAATTCTTCGTTGCTTGGAGAAACTCGTGGAGATTCTCGCACAACTCACGAAGAAAGAGATGTCGAACTCAGAGAGAAAGGCTGAGCTGAAGTATAGAATAAAGAGAGAGGGGAGACCTATTTATAGGGAGAGGGGGAGTTGTGGACACCCCTTAAAAAATAATGTGGGATGTGAATATTCCCATCCCATAAGCGGGTAAGCAATGCGGGTCTCTTAATCTTGGCAGGCTGATCTACGGCTTCCTCTAAAAGGTAAGCCCAAGCACTAGCTGCCCGTAAGCTTTTCAGCTCATGGGGCAGCCGCGCAGTCCCCACTCCGAACATCCCATGTTCATTTTGGGCCCACTCGCAATGGGAAAAATTCCCTTGCCCCACTTCATGGAATTTTCCCTATTTTCTCTTTATTCCCTTTAATTATTAATTTGGTCCAGCCAATTAATAATTCTTCTAACGAATTTGACATTCTCAGCATAGACCTAGTCTATAGGTTCTTTACTTAGTTTTATAAAGACCCAAAGTGTGTAACCTCATGGGATCTTGAAGTATAGAGCCGCTAGAGGTTAACCTAAACTTGGCTTCCTATCCGGGAACCTTTAGGCTTATTGTTCCAGACCATATAAAACCCGATAACTCTATATGATCAAATGGGCTTTCTAGCCAAGGTGTATGATCCCCTGATACTCCAAACGTCACGTGCTTGTGACTTGATCTGATTCTGCAGTAATAACAAATTCAATACACTCCTTCCATTAGGTTAAGTACCATCCAATTTATTAAGCTCGGATTAATTTTTAGTTCATGTAATAACCATAGCTATCCTAGAATTAGACTTGTTCACAAAGAACACCACTTGACCATTATGTATCAAGATTGACTAGAATCCCATTCTATCAATCTTATACTCTGATATGAGTTTATGAGTGTGTCTCTTCAATAAGGGACCCTATAACAAGAATTGAAAATGAAGTCATGCATAGCATACTTTAATCAATTAATAGAAAATATCAATTTCAACATATTATAATCAATCATGCATAGCATGAGGAAGGCTCTGATAACATTGCTAGTTAATCAAGAGAGTAATAGAAAATTCAAATTTGCAAGTCGAAATTTCAAGACTTAAAATTAACCTAAAGGATCTCCTAAGCATGCCATGATTGATATAATCTAAAATGAAACATTCCATAGATGCTAATAGGTTTATAAAACTTATAAATGAAACCCAAACATCTAAGTTTAGAACATCACTAGTTGATAGGTGCTTCTCTTTCTTTTTGATGTGGTGTTCCCTTAAAGCAATTCGATAGAACTCCGTTAGCTCAAGCCTCCAAAGTAGGATAGCCTCTATGATTGATCCACACGGATCTTCACCAACCAAAACCTCATTGAGGTAGAACCCATTATTAGATAGCAGCTACTAGACTACTCAAAGACCAACCCAAAAATATAAACTAAGAAGGCTCACTTGAAATTAAAAAGTGCCTTCTAAAGAATTCTTCATTGCTTGGAGAAAATCATGGAGTATCTAGCACAACTCATGATGAAAGAGATGTCGAACTAAGAGAGAAAGGCTGAGCTGAAGTATATAATAAACAGAGAGGGGAGTCCCATTTATAGGGAGAGGAGGAGTTGTAGACACCCCTTCAAAAATAATGTGGGATGGGAATATTCCCATCCCACAAGCAAGTTAGCTGCGCGGGTCCCTTGGACTGGCAAGCTGACCCACGACTTCCTCCAAAAGGTAACCCCAAGAACTAGTGGCTCGTTAGCTTTTCAGCTCGTGGGGCAGCCGCGCAGTCCCCACTCTGAACATCCCGTGTTCGTTTCGGGCTCACTCGTAATGGGAAAAATTCCCTTGCTCCGCTTTGTGCAATTTTCCTTATTTTCTCTTTGTTCCCTTTAATATTCCCAACCAATTAATAATTCTTCTAACGAATTCGACAAATAAATATTCTCGGCATAGACCCAGTCTATAGGTTCTTTACTCAGTTCGGTAAAGACTCAAAGTGTGTGACCTCATAGGATCTGGGAGTATAGAGCCTCTAGAGGATAACCTAAACTTGGCTTCCCATCCAAGATCCTTTATGCTCATTTTTCCAGACCGATATGGAACTCGATAACTCTAGATGATCAAATGGGTTTTCTAGCAAAGGCGTATGATCCTCCGATACTCAGAATGTCACGTGCTTGTGACTTTATCTGGTTTTGCAATGATAACAAATACAATACACTCCTCCCATCAATTTAAGTACCATCCAATTTATTGAGCTCTGATTAAGTGTTAGCTCATGTAATAGCCATAGCTATCTTGGAATTAGACTTGTTGATGAAGAACACCACTCGCCATAATGTATCAAGATTGACTAGAAACCCGTTCTATCAATCTTACACTATGATCAGTGGTTTATGAGTGTGTCTCTTCAATAAGGGTCCATAAGGTACATCTCTCATTATATCACTATATTAGGAGTGATGGATCCCATCTTGACTGCTCTACTTACCAACATGTGATCATCATTATACCCGTAATCACCTGTATCATCCTAATCACCAAGGTATGAATAAGTATGACCCAAAGTATATCAACTCCTACATAAGGTAACTAGTATCTCAAGTTTGAGGATTCTTAATTGTACTACTATTGCAATAAGATATGACACCAACACATGGATATAGTTATTTTCGAGTGTCTATCTTATAGTGGTCTCTAATGTATTACCCGAATACATTCATGTGTTAACTCAAGGTACCACCTTCATCTCATGAGATCGGCTTCTTGGATCTAATCTAAGGAGTAAGCCTACATATTCTAGTTTGTACGCTTGATTGATGTCCAGTCTCAATGAAACTATGACTAGAGATATTTAGACTATTCTTAGTAACATGTATGTGCAGTTCTCACACCACATAGCTCCCACTATACCCTTACACTTTTACGCTATGAAGTAGTCACGGACTTTGTCTTATCAATGCGCATATACATAATACTATACATATATGATACCTGTGAGATAGATAAATAAATAGAAGCACTGATAAATAAAAAAGATGCCTTGATTATTCTTAATAATAATCCAAAACCATTTGATAATATAACTAATTAAGATATATCACCCTAAATACCTCTACGTTATACATCATATCTAACATTTTGTATATGCTATTAAAAGCCACTATGCTCGGGAGGAATGGAGATGAATAATCAGTGGCAGTTCTAGAGAATTGAGAAATTTCAGCGTATGGGATGGGATGGAAAGCAAGAGCTTACCATGAGCTATTAATCAATTTCTTGATTCCCAAGACAGAATAACTCAACAGCTGCACCAACTTTTAACGATGTATTGTGTACCATATACCCGCGATGGTTCTTTATCATCTCACCAAAGTAAATACCCTCTATCACTTTGGCTACTTCATCATATACCAGCGTAGCCTCTTTGATGCTTAAAATATCGGATTTAAGAGAGGAGGCAGGGGTTTTTCTTGTTTTTAGAATACGTACCTTTGCGTAGTGACCCAAAGGGTCTTTTTATACTCTTTGAACGTCCCCTAGTCTGATCCAATAGTGTGAATCAACCAAAGTTCTAGTTTGAATAGATCTTTATCATGTTGATAGGATAAAGTTTATCTAAATTGAGAGTTCCAATTATGGAGGTCTCTTTGTAGACTTAGAATCTTAATTGAACTCTTTGCTCCTGAGGTGTCGGGGTCGGTCTAGGCGGATAAGCCGACTCAGCTTGGTGGTCTCCTGGACACTTTTGTGAAATAAGGGAAGACTTGGTCTGTTCCAAATTTGGGGTGGATATGATCCGCTTGGATGATTACCAGGTCTTTTACATTTGGAGCAGATGGGATTCGCCTGGATCGACAGGATCATTCCTAGACTTATCGTAGTACCTTTCCCTAGTCCAGGCGAATATGGTCCGCCTGGGGGGTTTGCATGGTACGCACATGCCTGGCGATACATGACTATGTTTACAGAAGTCCCCCACAAGTGTGTGAGTTTCTTTAGGAGATCAATTTTTAATCCACCTTGTCCAGGCGGCTCTATCATCATGTGCATGTGAGAAATGTCTAGGGCAAGCTTAGGGTTTCCCACGTTGGTGCGTGTGTTTGAGCGTTGAACTGAAAAGTTCACGGTTTTTCAAATTTCAAATGTGGGGTTGGCAATAAGACATGTGTCAGACATGGGTGAAGTGCCTCTTCAAATGTCTTTTCATCTCTATATATGGGTTTTATTTTCTCATTTCACCACTTCTGCGATTTCTCTTCTTCTCCGGCAATCTTGCGATTTTCTTCAACAAGCTTCGTTAACATCTTTCCTTTCAAAGAGTTTTCAATCAAGTGCATTCTCTATACAAGTAAGCTTCTATTTCATCTCTACTTCTTCCATTGATTTTGTTTTTCACTTCTTGAATGATAAAATGTCATATCTACTTCTTGCTTGCTTATTTTATTTTGAATGTTCAATCAATTCTCGTTAAAATGCATTTGCTTCCCTACTATTTGTATTCCCTTGCCCATGATTTAAGGATATGTTTTCTACACATTTCAGTTGGGTTTGTTTAGGGGATTTGCGTTCTAAAGTTTGATTTTTCTAGAACTGTTCGTGCCCTGTTTGATTTCCCAGAATGGTATGTTCATACGTAGAACACTTGTTAGATCCAAAATTATTCATTTTTTGAGACAAATGTTGTTTGTTTCTCCATTTTTCTATTTGGAATCGAAATACCAACATAGGTAATTCAAATATTGTTTATGCCACCTCTAGCTAACTTAGGATTCTTTAGGATATCTTCTAACTGATTAGGATTTTTAATAGGTGGCAATGACTGATTCCGCCTCATCCACTAGTAGCCAATTTAGTATGGAATTAGCTGAGATGAACTCCAAGTACTTTAAATCTTTGAACGTAGGTTATACTGATTATGTCTCAACCTCTAGGGCACCCCCACAACCTAAAGCCATGTCCGAGTCAAGTGAGAATCGAGCATCTCATAGTGAATCCACCTCGTCCTCTCAATCCTCTTCTGCCATAGCCTGGGCTAAGATAGATGATGAGATGGGTTTGTTTCCAGCAGTACCACCCCAAAAAGTCATCGGAGTTTCATCTCGCACGCGTAGGATGAAGAGGGGTACGGCTCGCCCCATAAGGTAGCATGTGGCCACTCATTTTGAAACTATGGCTAGGGGGAGAGGACATGTTAGGGAGATAGTGAATAGGACTGCCTAGGTCGAGCTGATCGAGTTGGTTCAAGATCCCATTGATTTGGAGTTTGAGATGGAAGTTTTCCTGTGGTTCAAAGAGTGTGAAGTAGCGCTTCCCTCTAAAGAATAGTTGATCACTCATCCGCTTGAGGGTTTTTTGGTATTTATATGGACCAAATTTTGTTTAGGTTTGTCTATCCGCTCCCTGAGGGTCTTAGTGAGGTTTTGAGAGCGTTTTGCCTTAGTCCGGCTCGAATTCATTCCAATGCCTATATATTATTTGCACAGGTTTGGAGATGCGCTTTGACACTGAGTTCTTCAGGTGGATTGCTTCGTTGAGGAAGATCGCAAGTGAGGACCTGTATCACTTCTCTCATCGAGGCGGCTTCTACAGATTCACGAGTAAAGTGGATTCAATGAAGAACTTCAAGAGCTATTTTATTTTTATTAAGCAAGAGGATTGCCATCCTAAGTTCCCCACCGAGTGGAACCTTTCTCCTGACTTGGCCAACCGGATCACATTTATCACTTTGGGCCCCAAGTTTTTCCAGATATTTACTTCTTTTTCTTTCTTTTCAGTGTTAAATTATCCCTCAATCGGTGATCTTGTGTAACAAGCCACTAAGGGGTCAAAGGATAACAAACTTTCTACTGAACGAGTTAAGCCTAGACTTGTTAATGTAGTTCCCAGCATACGAGGCGAAGATCTCAGCAAGCGAAACAAGAAGCGCAAGGCTCAAGTTGCTGAGGAGGTCCCAGAGCTTGTTGTGGAGCCGCCTCATTCCCCTGCGGCTGTAGAGACTATCCTCCAGCCGGTAAGAATTTAAATTCCCTTTTAAACCCATTTGTTTGGTGCTTAAGTTGTTATCTCTGTTTCTATGCGCCAATTTGGACATCCCTGCCGACTCATCTAGGTGGGTTAGCCCTGAGTCTCTTTAGGTGGATCTTCTTTCATTCATGGGTGAGGGCAATCCTTCCATTTATATTGCCTCGATCTAGAGCATGCGAAAAAGAATGATTTGGTGGTTGAGACCCTACTTCAGTCATCCAAGGCTCTGTTCATGATGTCCACCGAGGTTCTTTCTTTTTCCCGCTCACGATCTACACTTTCATTTTCATTTACTATTTATAACATGTTTGTTTATGCAGATGGCTTCTCAGGTGGCTGAGTTGACTAGGAAAAGCCGGGATGTGGTGCGACTAGAGCGGACTCACGAACTCACTACTCGTGAGCTGGAGAATGCCAATAAGAGAGTCATGGAGCTTGAGGTGGCTAAGAGCAAGATGGGCCGGCAGCTTGAGGAGGCCAACAACAGGGTGGAGGAGGCCCAAAGGAGGCTGCGGAGCTGGTTTTAGCTCGGGATAACTTACAGAGCATCATCTCAAAGTATGAGGTGGAGGTTCCTAAAGTTATCGCCTATTATATCCAAGCCATGCTTAATATAGTGATGGATGGCCACGAGTATGGCCGGTTAATCTTCAAGGCTTGTCAAGCTCGCCACTTAGATCTTTCAGAGGATCTTATGGAGGCGGTGAGGTACCCCAACGAGCCGGATGAGGAGGAGACGGCCCTAGATGAGTCGGTTGAGGAGGAGCCAGAGAAGGGTGATAATATCAACTGTACCAATCCCCAAAGTGTAGAGGGAGGCGGTGTTTAGCTTCATTTTGTACTTTTATTTCCATCATTTTTGTAAGAATATTTTAGCCTTGTTTGGCCTTTCAATGATATTTTAAGTTTTTCGCCTTGAGCCTTCTTGAATGCCTTTATATTTTTTCACCGCCTGAATGGCTCATTTACTGTTTGTATGTTATTGAGCCGCCTTAATGGTCTTATGTCTACCACTTAGCAAAATTTTGGGTCTTATGCTTTTGAGCCGCCTTAATTTTCTTTATTCACCATTTAATGATATTTTAGGTCTTATGCTTTTGAGCCGTTGTAATGATCTATCGTTCACCATTTAATGTTATTTTAGGTCTTATGCTTATGAGCTGCCTTAATGGTTTATTGTTCACCATCTAATGATATTTTAGGTCTTATGCTTTTCAGTCGCCTCAATGGTCTTACGCTTACCATTTAAGGATGTTTAGTCTTATGCATATTGAGCAACCTTAATGGTCTATTCGCCTCAATGTTTTAAGCGCTTTTCTCTTTTATTATTTGTGCAATCTCCAAGTATGATCAGTACTTAAATGTGCACGTTTTGAAATTAATCACTTTTTATTGAAGAAATTGAAAAGTACATCCAGGAATTCTACGCATCCGGTTATCTATCTCTTCTAAGGGTGTGCTACCTCATTAAAAACTTTTAGGAAAAAACCCATTGGGAAAAAGTCCTTAAAAGGAAAAGAGTATGGCCACCTGAATCCCTCTAAGAGTTATAAGCCATGTAATATGGCCTAAACTTTGCTATGTTCCAAGTTCTTGGGACCTCCTTTCCTTACATGGTTTGTAATTTGTAGGTTGCTGGTCAGATAATTTGTGAAACTTTATAGTTTCCTTCCCAATTCACCGCAAGCTTACCTTTACCTTCCCGCGCTTGCGAGGTGGTTGTGTCCTTGAGGACCATGTCACCTTCTTGGAGGTGGATTTCTCTGACCTTCTTATCATGGTATTTGGCGATCCTAGGTTTGTAGGTGGCCATTAGGATGCATGCTCTCTCCCGCTTCTCTTGCAGATCGTCAAGATGGTATCTCATAGTGATGTCATTTTCTTTTTTTGTGTAGTAAGCCACTCGGTTGGATGGTGGATTGGTTTCAATGGGTAGAACCACCTCGACCCCATAAACCATCGAAAAAGGTGTTTCATCATAGATGGGCATGGGGTCGTCCGGTATGCCCATAGTACATTAATTAACTCATCCGGCCAGACTCCCTTCCTTTCCATCACCCTTTTCTTTATTCCTTGGCCAAGTGTTTTGTTCGTGATTTCCATCTGGCCGGTAGTCTGAGGGTGAGCGATTGAATTGAAATGGGTTTTGATCTTCAATTCCTTACAAAAGTCTTGGAATTTGCTAGATGTGAATTGTGTACCATTGTTTGAGATGATTCGATGTGGCACTCCGAATCGCATTATGGTGTTCTTTTTAACAAAATCCAGCACCCTCTCGGGTGTGATACTTCTTAGAGCGACCACCTCGACCCACTTCGTGAAATGGTCGATGGCTACAAAGATCCATTTTCTTCGGTCGCTGGCTTCAGGAAGGGGTCCTACAATGTCAATCCCCCATGTTGCGAATGGTTAGGTGGTTAGAAGGGGGCGCTGAACTGCATGAGGGATGTGAGACTTTTGTGCGTGAATTTGACATTGGTGGCAGGTGTTAACGTATGTCTCTACATCCAAGTTCATGGATTCTCAATAAAAGCCAGCGAGACTTGCCCTTCTAAGTAATGTTACGACCACCTGGTGGGAGCCGTGGTCTCCTTCATGGAGTTCTTGTAGGATTTTGGATCCTTCTTGAGCCGTTATGCATTTTTTCCAAACTTTGGAGTATGATTTTCAGTAAAGTTCCCCATTTAGCAAGGAGAACCGCATGGCTTTCCTCATAGTTTTCGTATCCTTGATCTTATTATCTGGCAGTCGGTTTATGGCTAGGTATTCATAGATGGACTTCATCCATCCAAGATCTTGTTGCTCTATTAGCAAACTTGCATCCATTTCATTGTTTGGGTGGGTAATTACCTCGTATGGGCATGTGAGGTTTTTTCCACTCCTCTTTGCTGGAAGCCGCCTTGGCCAATTCATCTTCCCGCTCATTTTCTTTCCTAGAGATGTGTTCAATCTTCCAGTCGACTCCTTATACTCTAGCATCTCAATAAGATTTCTTACCTTTGAGAGATACTTCGCCATTTCTATGTCTTTTGTCTCGAAGTTTTGATTGATCTGGCTTGCAACCAACCTTGAGTTACTTTTGAGCACCAATCAATCTGGTTCTATCTGTCAAGCTAGCTCCAGCCCTTTGATAACTGCCGCGTACTATGCAACATTATTGGTTGCAGGGAAGGCTAGCTTGGTTGCGTAAAAAAATCTAATTTTTCTAGGGAGTCAAATGTATACACTGACCCCAGCTCCTTCATGAGTGGATGCTCCGTCTACGAGGATTTCCCATTCTTCAGTTTTGATTTCTTTAGCGGGTTTGAGCCCTGCGAATTCTACTACAAAGTTATCTAGAACTTGTGCTTTCATAGTGCTTTTGCTTTTGATTCTTATATCATGCTCACCTAATCGGATAGCCCACTCAGCCAGTTTTCCTGATGTCTCAGGTTATTGGATGACTTTTTTCAATGGGAAGTTGGTCCTTACTACAATTGTGTGGGCCTGGAAGTAAGGCCTTAACCTAGTGGAAGATAAAATTAAGGCTAGGGTGAGTTTTTTAATCCGAGGGTTTCTAAGTTCTACGTTCCTCAGCACTTTGTTAGTGTAATATATTGGGAATTGGTCTTGCCCTTACTCTCGAACCACTACTATTCCTACTGCCTCGTCAGTGGCAGCTGGATACTTGTAAAGTGTGTCATCTGACTGGGGTGTGCTGAGAAGTGGTGGTTTTCCCAGGAATTTCTTTAGCTCTTTGAATGCCTCTTGGCAAGGTTGATCCCATTTGAAGTCCTTATCTTCTTTCATGGCTTTGTAGAAAGGCATGCATCTTTTGGCCAAGAAAGATATAAATCTTCCCAAACCGTTGATTCTACCTTTTAACCGTTGGACTTCATTCAGGGTTTGAGGAGGCACCATCTTTAGGATTGCCTCGATTCTTTCTAGGTTTGCCTCGATTCCTAGTAAAGAGATCATGAACCCTAAAAATTTGCCACCTTTTCACACCACAGGTGTACTTTTCCGGATTGAGCTTTCGGTGATACTCTTGCAATACTTTGAAAACCTTCCGAATATCTTCTACATGTTCCGCCTCGCTCTTGCTTTTGATTATCATGTTGTCCATATATACTTCCATTGATTTTCCTATCTCATCTCAAAACATCTCATTAATCAACCTTTGATAAGTTGCACCCACGTTCTTCAAGCCAAAGGGCATGACCATGTAGCAATAGGTGTCTTCGTGGATTATGAAGGATGTTTTTTCCTCATCAATGGGGTGCATGGGTATTTGGTTATATCCACACTTGGTGTCTAACAACAAATAGACTGCATAGCCTACCATTGTATCTATCAATTGATCCATGCTTGAGAGCGGGTAAGCATCTTTCGGAGTGGCTTTGTTCACATCAGTGAAATCTACACACATTTTATGGGCTCCTCTTGGTTTATTAACCAACATAATGTTGGATAACCAACTTGGATAATGGACCTCTCTAATGTGTCCAGCTTTTAAGAATATGCCTACCTCTTCTTCGATGGCTGGCTAACTTTCGGGTGCATGCTTCCTCCTCTTTTGAATGAGTGACTTAGGGCTTGGGTTTAAGTTCAGCTTATATTGCATGACCTTAGGTTTGACGCCTACGAGGTCTTCGAATAACCATGAGAAAAAGTGTTGTTAGTCCTTGAGGGTGCATATTATTTCTGCCTTTGCATCATTGCAGAGGTTCTTCCCAATTTTAAGCGAGCATTCCGGACCAACCTTGAGCTCTTCCAATTCCTCTGCCACCTCGATTTTCTCTGGCCGGTCTATCTCATACTCCACTTTTACTAGGGGCGATTCTCTGTGCAATGAGGCTAGGTACACCTCCTGAGCTACTTAGAGGTTGCCTATTATTACAATGATCCCTTTTGTAGTTGGTATATGAAATACTAAGTCCATCGGGGAGATGAGCATGCGGGATTCATTTTGGAAAGGCCTGCCCAATATGACGTTGAATCCCACTGAAATGTCAATGATGGTGAACTCTACTTTCCCATGGAATTTATGCTTGAGGCTTCCTATTTTCACTTCCAATGTAACCTCGCCCAAAGATTGTATGGGTTGGCCGTTAATCCCAATGAGTGGCGAGCATCCGACCCAAATCCGAGAGTGATGTACTCCCAACTTCTCAACAACACTTTTGGTGATGATGTTCATCGAGCTTCCTGTGTTTAGAAGGATTCTTCTCACAGTGAAGTTCTCCATTGTTGCTTCGATGACTATGGGATCAGCGTGCTATTTTTCGACTAGTGAGTCTTTCTTGAATGGCTTCAGGATTTCCACCTCACCCTCGATGTTGTTCTTTTTCCTAGACGAACCTATAGCTTTCTTTCTGGGCGACTCGAATTCTGGTCCGCCTACAATCACCATTATAATTCCTTTTGTTCCACCTGACTTTTTATTCGAGTTATCTTTTCTCTCATCTTCGCTTCCCTCCATTCTTTTATGTCTCTTAGTGACTCCTTTCACGAACTGGCTAAATTTCCCTACTTTGATCAACTCATGTACTATGTTGGCTAGTGATCTGCAGTCATCTATGTGATGACCTTTAGCTCTGTGGTAATCATAATACTTGCTCAAATCTCAGCCTAAGGAGATTCCTTCAGGAATTTTAGTGAAACGAATATTTTACTTTTCTAGGGTCTTCTTAATTGCCACTAGTATCTGGCTCAAAGATGCATTCAACCTTGGGTTGTCTTCTTCTCGATCAAGATATCCACCTCGACTAGATCTACCTTGACCTTTTCATGTTCTGTCATCAAATTTGGGTCTGTCCTCTCTCTTTGCTTCTCTACCACAACCTTCTCTCTTTCGGTTGAAATTTATTTCATCTACTGGGATTAAATCTTTGGCCATGCCAAGCATTTGTTGGAGGCTTTTGGGATACCTGGTAAGGATTGCATTTCTGAGATCTCTACTTCGTGTACCTTTCAACATTTCGTCTTTGGCGGTGCTAAAACCCAAATCTCACACTTCTAGGCAGGCTTCGTTGAAGCCATTGTAATAGTCGCAGAGGCTTTCTTCTAAGGCTTGGACAACTTCATGTAGACTCCTCGTTACCAATCTAGCCGGGGTAGAGCCTAAAAAGTGTTTGCAGAAAGCATCACTGAGTTTGTCCCAGCTCCCTATAAAATTAGGGGGGAGAGAGGTGAACCATCGGGCCATAGGTCCGCCTAGCGTGGCTGAAAAGTATCGGCATATATATATGCCTCAGTGGCTCTTGCCATTTCCATTCGATTCTTAAAGTCAGCAACATGATAATTTGGATCATCTTTTCCCGTATATTTGTCGAAGGAAGGTATTTAGACGAGCCTGGGCAAGGTTTGATAGAGGATGTTTTTCTTGAATGGTGAAAAATTGGTTCTTTATGTTGCCTCTTGATAAGGGATAGCCAATTTCGTAAAAACCTTCTTGGCTTTCTTTTCGAATTCTGGGTCATCTTCTTTACTTTTCAGCTCGACAACCCGCTTTAAATTTCTAGCTTTTGGGATCGGTTCAGGCTACATCCCTATTCTTAACCCTTAGATGGTGGCCAACGTCAGCCCTATGTCTCTAGGTGGAATCTGACCATCTTTCATTATAGATACCAGCCCTTGAAGTAATTGTAATTGAGTTGACTATCTAATTGAGTTCAATCCCATGAGCTACGCGGTTATGGTATATGAGGCTGCCAAGAATGTGGTGGAAGCGATATGGGGATTCGTGTGTTAGATTATGGGTATGAAAGCTGGTTGAGTGATGTTGTAGAGGTGGGGCGGCATATGTCCCTGTGACACACTATCAAAATCATCGATTAAGTTACAAGGCTATATTGTGTCCCGCCTAGATATGACAAAACTAGCTTTGCTCATATCACCATACATCATGCCAAAGGAGATGTATGTCTTGATAACTGATTTTCAATATGCCTCCATCTCTTCTGGGCCATTTTTGTATTTTTGTTGCAAGTGAAGGAGAGGGTTATCTCCTTCGATGAGTCCATCACCATGGGGGCGATCACTAGTCATAGGCGGTGGAGTCCCAGTAACAGTTATCCCTGTGGTTGGGGGATGATTGCTTGTTCTGTTGTGAGCCATTTGAGACTTGACCAGGAACTGAAATTTTTTTATTATCAGAATGTTCGTGTGAACCGAAATTCTCACCTAAGCAAGTAAAGTCAGTCCATGCTCACCAAACTAATGTTAAATTAGCTTGAAACGTGGTTCCACATGCTAACCTGCTAACAAAAGTTGACTCCAATACTCCTCTTAGTTGTGGTCTAAAGGTTCCTGCAAAACAACAACTGTCGCTATGGGAGACTAGCCATGTGACCGGTGTAGCCTCTCCGATGCTTAAGTTATATCAGATTTAAGAGAGGAGGCAGGGAGTTTTTCTTGTTTTTAGAATATGTACCTTTGCGTGGTGACTCAAAGGGCCTTTTTATACTCTTTAAAAGTCCCATAGTTGGATCCAATATTGTGAATCAACTAGAGTTCTAGTTTGAATGGATCTTTATCTTGTTGATAGGATAAAGTTTATCTGAATTGAGAGTTCCAATCATGGAGGTCTCTTTGTAGACTCAGAATCTTAATTAAACTCTTTGCTCCCGGAGGAGTCGGGGGCGATCCGGGAGGGCAAGGTGACTCAACTTAGTGGCTGCGTGGACACTTCTCTGAAATAAGGGAAGACTTGGTCTCTTCCAAATTTGGGGCAGATATGATCCACCTAGATGATTACCGGGTTTTTTTACATTTGGAGTGGCTGGGATCCACCTGGATTCGGCAGGAACATTCCTAGCCTTATCGTAGTATCTTTCCCTGTTCCAGGCGGATATGGTCCACCTGGGGGGTTTGCGTGGTATGCACATGCCTGGCGATACTTGACTATGTTAACAATAACCAAGTCCACACAAGGTACACTAAAGCCCAAGATGTCAAGCTGAAGAAAGCTAAGGTGGTACCCTTTGTGTTTCTTGAGAACATCCTCAAGGAAGATGAGGATGCGTTTGTGGTAGATCATGAGATTTCAAGTGAAGGGACTACCGATGATGTTCCCCTATCAACTTAGCTTGTGCAAATCTCAACCACCTTTACTCTAACTAGTCTAAGAGCTAAGGCAGTGGCTCAAAGACCAAGGGCCAGTCCAACAAAAGCAAGGGTAAGAGCTACGCCTGCCCAAACCAAAACTCAAGCTCAAACAAGGAAGAAGCTTAATCTGAAAACTTGCACTCAGAGAGAAGATGAGGTGAAGTTGAGTTTGAAGAAGAAGTAGAAGTAGCAAGTAAATAATCTCTTCCTCTTCCTCCTCCAGAAGTTGTGGAGAAAATTCAAAGCATGTTTGCCAAGGAACTGGGAGAAAACATGAGGGAAAAGAAGAGGAAATTTGAAGAGGCTCGAGAAGTTACAACTTAGTAGCTCGAAGAAGGCCAAAGAGGACATAGAAACTATTAGTCATGGTAAATCTGAGAAAGTGGAGAAAGTTATCTCCAAGGCTAAGGGATTGCAAAGGAAGAGATCTGCCATAGTTCAACCAAGAAGGACTGTGCAAATTGTGAGCATCGAGGATGATGATGACATGGAGATCATCAACCAGGAAGAATCTAATCTTCATGGGGAAACCATCCAAGACCCCAATCTCACTCAACAAACAGAGTTACCTTCCACTCAGACTGAGTTATCTTCCACTCAAACTGAATTACCTGAGGCTAACCCGTCCTTGGGTCAATCAACCAACCAACAAGTACCAAACATTCCTTCTCTTGATTCTTCTGTAAATCTTGAACCTATCTCTTCTATAAATCCTGAAATTCCTTCTTCTCTTGTTAATACTTATCCATTAAATTCTCCTAAAGTAAATTCTTTTGTAAATTCTCCTATCAATATTTCTTCTCCATCCACTTCTCAAGAAAAGATCAACCTTATTTCACCACCTCCACAAACTCAAACAACTCTTATTCCTTCTACTGTAAAATGTAAACCGAACCCTACATCTTCAAATCCATTTGTACAAACTACTGAAATTCCACCAAACACTTCTTCTATACCAAAACTTTCTTCACAACCATCCTCTATTCCTCTAATCTCTCTGGTTAGAGAAGTACCAAATAATGAGAACTATGCTCAACAAGGAAGAACAAGTGATGAAGATAAATTTTATAGCCGAGGAAGCAAATCCATCCAGCAGCAAGCCAATCTAAGACGATTTGGTAGATTCAACCATCTTAGCTTAGATTAGGGAGCTACAAGGAAGAAATTTCCATCTCTCTAAAATGATGCTCAGTTGGATGGTGTAATAAGCCAAGTGCTTCTGTCATAAGAATTGATAGTCTTGTTTACAAAGAAGAAGGACCAAATACTAGATTTTGATGAGCACTGATGCATTCCCTTAGAGGCTATTTACTTTGAAGAGTTTGAGAAGATCCAAGGAAGCTTGTTTGCTATAAATTATTATCTTGCTAAGGAGAGTGCCAAAAGCCTTTTGGACAAGATGGTTGTAATCCTAACCGGACTAATGGATTCTGCAGCTCAGCTCAAAACACTTGTATCTTCTATTCCAACCTCAAATGTCATTGCAAATGCATTAGCAGGTAAGGTGAAGAGTAGTATAGATGCTGCTTCAAAATAGCAGAGTGTCTTAATCCCACATTGGCAACATAGACTACACAGTACATTAAGTTTGGTGAAGAGTAGGCCAAAATATAGATAAACATGGATAACAAGAAAAATGATCTAAGGTACATTATGTGCAGTATGATGGAGAAAGCTGTTGATAGCTTATGATACGAAGGTTGATGGAATTGTCAAGAAGGTGCTAGCATTGAACGTGGATGTGCTAAGTGATAAATTGTACTCATCTTATGGTCTTATCAAATTCAATACTAAAGATTCTATGAAGAACTCTCAAACACCTCTGACCGATGCCATGGCTAAAAGTTTTTCATAGCCTTTTGAGTTAATCGACCCTAGTAATGGTCTTACTATGCATAAGAAGCTCAATGCCTTTGTAGATATGATCAATGAACCTCAAGCAAAAGTACAGTGTTTGGTGGATATTGGAGAGCATGATCCGCATGACATATACTGCACAACAAGGAGTATACATCTAATGTGTCCAAGTATCGTTGAAATGGAAGCCAAATTTAAGATAAAATTATCTATAGCTAATTTCAAAGGTCTTCTATAGTGCTTTCAACAGAATGCTTGCCAAGGATTCGACCAAATTGCTTCTCTCACTAGGTGTCATCATATGTTGCTATAATTATTGAATGAGCAAGAGGTTCTCTCAGCATAGGGAAAAAAGTAGCTAGAGAAAGATATATCACCAACCATCATTAGGAAGCAAGAGGATTTTCAGATTGAAATCGACACCTTTAATACATGTCTCAATCAGATTGTGATGGAATAAATATCAAAGGGGGAGAAAGTAAGTGAAGATGCTCAAAAAGCATCCAACAACATAGAGCAAATATTCATCCTAGGTTGCAATGTCAATCGGAGCACTAGCAACAACATCAACAACATTCTAGAGGCGGAGGCTCATCTTCTCAACATTAGCCTCATCAGCGCAATCCAAAGTTTTGTAGACAGATCCCAGTATAGAAATCTTGTAATATTACAAAATTGTAAACACTTACTATATGACACTTTTTGTGTACTGACTAAGTTTATATTAATGAAAAATTACAAGTTTTTATTAAAAGTTAAGAGCTTCTTAACTTGCTATATTTGTGTTATTCTTGCATATAAACTGCTGCAGGAATTAACCAAGACCAACTTGAAAGAAGAAGCTGAGTAAGACACAATCCCAAGATAAAGAAAAGTTGTCCAAGGAGCTAATGTTGATCGAAGGAAATCCAAACAACATGGGGGAGTCTATATTGATTAAGGAAGTTCACTCAGCATGGGGGATGCAGGTTAATCAAGATAGTAATTGAACATGCAAACTTTGAAGGCAGAATTTCAAAACTTAAAATTAACCTGAAGGATCTCTTAAGCATACCATGATTGATATAATCTAAGTTGAAACGTTCCATAGATGCTATTAGGTTTATAAAACTTATTAAAAGAAATCCAGCATCTAAGTTAAGATCATTACAAGTTGATGCATGCCTTTCCCTTGGTGCGACGTTCCCTTAGAGTATTTTGGAAGAACTCTGTTAGCAATTGCTTCCAATCTAGGATAGCCTCTACGATTGATCCACACGGATCTTCATTGACCAAAACCTCTATTGAGGAAGAACCAGTTGGTAGATAGCATCTGCTAGATCGCTTGAAGACTAAACTGAAACTATTAACTAAGAAGGTTCACTTCAAAAGAAAGAAACTTCTAATGAATTCTTGCAACATTGGAGAAACTCATAGAGGATCTTGTAAAAAGCTCATGAAGAAAAGATGTCGAACTTAGAGAGAAAGGCTGAGCTTAATTGTTGAAGAAAGGAGAACAGGAGCACTATACATAGGGGGAGGGGAGTCAAAAGCTCCCCTAAAAAACTAATGTGGGATGGGATTTCTCCCATCCCAAACACGGGTCGGCGCGTGAAGCTTCAGCTCCGCATGGGCTGACTCGCGCTCACAGCCCGCTGGGCACCCTAGCAGGCCTGTATAGCAGGCCCACGCAAGCGCTACCATGGGCAGCTCTTGAGAGCCTGCTGCCCGCTAGTGCGCGTTAGGCCAGAGCTAGCGTGTGGTAGTGGCCTATGAGCATTTTTACTCACGGGGTAGCCACACAGTCCCCCACCTTGAATAACCCATGTTGGTTGGGGCCCACTCGTAACAGGAAAAATTCCCTTGCTCCACTCCATGCAATTTTATAAAAATTTCTCCTTTAATCCTTTTAATTATTAATTTGGTCCAACCAATTGATAATTCATCAAATGAATTAGACAACCTTAACATTCTTGGTATAGACTCAGTCTATAGGTTCTTTAATTAGTTTGATACAAACCCAAAAATTGTGACTTGATAGGATCCCGATGTATAAAGCTGCTAGAAGTTAACCTAAACTTGGCTTCCCATCCGAGAACCTTTAGGCTCAGTGTTCCAGAATGATATAGAACCCGATAACTCTAGATGATCAAATGGGCTTTCTAGCAAAGGTATTTTATCCCTCGATACTCGGAACATCATGTGTTTGCGACTTGATCTGGCTCTGTAATAGTAACCAATAAAATACACTCCTTCCATCAAGTTAAGCACTATCCAATTTATTGAGCTCGGGTTAAGTGTTAGATCATGTAATAACCAAAGCTATCTTGGAATTAAACTTATTCATGAAGAATACCACTCGCCATAATGCATCAAGATTGACTAGGCACCTATTTTATCAATCGTATACTCTGATTATAGGTTTATGAGTTTGTCTCTTCAACAAGTGGCCCTAAGGTACATCTCCCATTACATCACTATATCAGGAGCGATGGATCCCATCTTGATTACCCAGCTTACCAACATTTGATCATCACTATACCCGCAATCACATGTATCATCCTAATCGCCAGGGTATGAATAAGTATGACTCAAAGTATTGCAAAACCTACATAAGGTAACAAGTATCTCAGGTCTGAGGAAACTTGTACTACTACTACAATAAGACATGACACCAACACATGGATATAGTTATTTCTGAGTGTCTTTTTTATAGTGTTCTCTAATGTATTACCCGAATACATTCATGTGTTTACTCAAGGTACCACCTTCAGCTCATGAGATTGACTGCTTGGATCCAATATAAGGAGTAAGCCTACACATGCTAGTCTGTCTGCTTCATTGATGTCCAGTCTCAATGAAACTATGACTAGGGATATTTAGACTATTCATTGTAGCACGTATCTGTAGTTCTCACACTAGATAGCTCCCACTATGTCCTTACACTTTTACGCTATGAAGTAGTTACGGACTTTGTCTTATCAATGTGCACATATAATACCACATATATATGATACCAGCGAGATACATGAATTAAACAAATACTAATAAATAACAAAGATGCCTCTATTATTAATAATAATCTGAAACTATTTATACATTATAACTAATTGAGATATATCACCCTAATTGCCACTAGGGCATACATCATGTCTAACAAGGGAGTCTTATATCACTTTTTAGTTCTTCCCATATCAATAAACTAGTTATTGAATTAACTTCTTTTACTACCTAGTTTGTTATCTATTCTAACATGGGGGAGATTGTTGAACCAATGTTAATATTACTTTACAGTACTTAAATGTTTTGAATATAACAAACTGATTAGGATGGTGATATTAATTAAAAACTAAGTAGACTCTTAATTAGCCAATTTTTACTTGAGTTTGTTTAAGGGAAAACAACTTAGTTTTATAGAGTTTTAATTAAGTTATGGCTTAGAGTAGGCAAAGTTATGTGGCTAAGTACTGTATAGTTTATGTGATATAACTCAACTGTACTGAGTAGCTTTTATTTTAATAAAAGCTTAGTAACATTGACCCACATAGAATATTATGACACTTGTGCGTTTAACACTATTTGTGAAGATTAAATATTCCCTTTGATGCTTTTCAGGTAAAAAACCTAAAATCAAAATGGATATTCTTATGGTCCTCACTTCCAAAAGGTTTCAATATAGAATGTTGGAGAATCCTCACAAGCATCCAAGGCAAAAAGGCATCTTCTTGTTGAACTCAAATTAATAGTATTTCATAATACTTAAAACATTTTAGAAATAATAAACTATCTAGGATAGGGAAATTAATTGAGTACTAAGTAGACTCTTAATTAATCAAGTTTAATTAAATTTATTTAAGGTAAAACAACTCAAGTTTACTGAGTGTTTAATTAAGATACGACTTAGAGTAAGAAAAGCTAAGTTTAGCCTAGTACTACATAGTTTACAAGATATAGACTCAATGAAGCTGAGTAAGCTTTTTGTTATAAAAGCTGAGTTAATTGACACTTAGAGAAATATATGACATAAATGCTTTTAACATTGTCTATGAAGGATGAAATATTCCTTTGATGCTTTTCAGGAGAAAAGGTGATGAAATTAAAGAAGACATTCAACTGGTCCTCACAATGAAAAGGTGTCAGTATGGAATGTTGGAGAATCCTCGCTAAAATCTAAGATAAAAGGAATCCTCTAACATCCTCCATTTCTTAGTGTCTCCATGCAACTCTCTAATGTCAGCAAGTTAACAAATTGCAAGCTTCCACGTTGCATCTCACACGCCTCTCTATTAGAATATATTACCTGAAGGAAATGAGTTTTGATGCATTTGGATAAATAGATTAATCTCACGCTTTAATGTTCGAAATCTTTGTCACTAAACATCTTGAAATTTGTTTCAAATAGACAAATTCGAAAGTTGTAAAGAGAAGAGAAATTGAAGACAAGTCAGGATGAGAAGTTTGCAACGGTTGCTTCCAAGAACTTCAAGTATAAATAGAAGACTGAAGCTTACGTCCAAACTTGGTGAATCACCTCGAATTTCTTAAGAGTTGAAATACTGTCAAAATATTCCTAGCATTCAGAAATTCCAAATTAAGCAATCAAGCAAACACAAAACTTCTAGTCAGTTTGTAATTGAGATAATCACTCTTTATACTTAACATTGTAAAGGATTCAACATGTTTATAAGTTGAAATCCTATGTTTGCAAACTCTATTTTATAAATTAGAGTGATAGTTTGGGAAGGGTACCCAAACTATGTTTGAGTGGTACTTTCTATAATAGAGCCTACCCACTGTAAAGGCTTCTCTACCTTAGGAAGGAAGGAAAACACCAGTGAATTAAAACTCATGAAGGAATATGGGGACTTGAGGTAGGCCTGGGTATGAACTAAGATAAAAAATCTCAGGTGTTGAAAATTTATCCTTTGTTGCTTATCTTTATAGCATCTTACTCTTCATCATTCTCTCTGTTTTACAAGTTTAGCTTGAAAAACCAATCCGAGTTGAGTAAAGTACTTAGTAGTGATTGAAGATAAGTTGAGTCAGCGAAGCTGAGAAGTTTATAGTTTTTGGACCAAACTCAGCACACTTAACTCCACTTGCATCTTATAACTGAATTTGAAAAGAATTTTTTATAAACTCTAAAAAAAACCAAGTAAAGCATTCACCCCCTCTACTATTTATATTAAGCTATTTCGGATCAACAAGTGGTATCAGAGTAAGAGCTCAACTTATAAACTCACCATCTTTGAGTTAAAGATCCAAAATGGTTTATAACAATTTTAGCTCTGGCTCAGGACACACGGTACTCCTTAAAGAAGAAATGTCTGTAACCATACCTCCACTATTTGATGATAAACATTACACATTTTGGAAAAACTACATGAAAAACTTCATTTAGTCCTAGAGCATGTAAGCATGGCTCGCTATAGAGCTTAGCCTTAGAATTCTTATGATTATGAGGAATGGGGAATGAGTCCTAGTTGATCCAGAAGATTACGATGATGCTGACCTTAAGCTTCTCAAAGAGAATGTCGCAACCATCATTACGATGATGCTGACCTTAAGCTTCTCAAAGAGAATGTCGCAACCATCAATTACTTATATCGTGCACTAGATCTTACAGAGTTTAACAAGGTCTCAGTCTACGAGATAGCTCAAGAAATTTGGAAGAAGCCGGAGATCACCTATAAGGGGATCGACAAGGTCAAGGAGTCGAAGATCAATCTCATGCTAAGAGAGTATGAGATGTTCCAGATGGGCACCAATGAGGGTATTCAATCCATGAATACCATGTTCATTAATATCATTAATGAAATGAGAGATTAGGCAAGGAGTTCACCAAGGAAGAGACGGTGAAGAAAATTCTCCGCACTCTTACACTAGAGTGGGATGCCAAGAAGAGCATCATCAAGGAGGCTCATGATCTGAAGTCTTATACTATAATGAGCTTATAGGCACCTTGCTGACTCAGGAAATGTCGCTGATGAAATATACCGATGACTCTAAAAGGAGAAAGGCAAGGAGAAAGAGGGCAAAGCCATTATCTTGAAAGCTGACTCATCAGAAGAATCCATCAGTAGTGATTCCGATGAGCAGATGACACTTCTAACGAGGTGATTCAAGTGCTTCATGAAAAAGGTTGGGAAATTTCCCAAGAAAATGTTTCTTGGTAAAAACATGGAAACTCAACACCTATGTGGAGCTGAGGAAGGGCCAAGGAAGGAGCACCACAAAGGCATTAAATGCTTTAGCTGTGGGGAAAAAGGTCACATTCAGTGGTTTTATCCTAAAACTGAAAAGGATAGAAAAAAGAAGAGGTTCTCCAAGAAAAATGAGGCACTTGCTCCCACCTAGAGTGATTCTGAAGAGTCTTCTTCATTTGATGAAGAAGCAACAGATTCAGCCAACCTCTACTTGATGGAAATAGAGAATGAAAGGGGCAAGAGCTCAACATTTGTTTCAAAGAGCAATCAATCCACTATTGACTGTGAAACTAAGCGCAATAATGGGAAGAACTCATAAGCTAAGGTACATCTTAAAATCTCTTTATCTATTGAAGAGTTCACCCTGATACTCTTTGATTTAATGAAGCTGACTAATAAGTTAAGTAAAAACATCAAATAGCTAATGAAGGAGGATCCAGCTAAAAAGCATGTGTACCTAAGAAAACATAATTGTTTTGTAGGTGAGCCTAAGATTTTCTAATGATACTAGAATGTGGTATTTGGATAGCAGATGCTCTTGGAATATGATGGGAGATGAAAGTCAGTTAATCTCATTAGAGCGTAAAAGAAATGGAAGTGTTAGTTTTGGAGATAACCAAAAAGGCAAGATTGTGGGTTGTGGCATTGTTGGTGTCTATCCTTTAATCAAAGAGGTTACTTTGCTCAAAGGACTCAAGGTCAACTTGCTTGGGGTACCTTAGCTTTGTGATAAAGGAAGGAAAGTTACATTCAACTTAGCAGGTTACTTAGTTATTGACTGTAAGGCTGACTCAACTATACTCTTTATTCCTAGAATTACTAAAGTGTATAAGATTGATTTATCCCAGGCTCCACTAATGTTTGTCTTGTATCTAAGGAGGGTAATTCTTGGATTTGGCACAGAAGGATGGGTTATATAAATACAAAAATTCTATCCAAACTGGCCAAAAAGTAACTGATTATGGGTTTACCTAGTATCAGCTTTGGGAATGATAGACTTTGCTCAGCTTGCAAGCTTAGTAAGCAAGTTAGAAAATCATTTCGGCCAATTGATAACGTAGTCACTAAGAGACCATTAGAGCTCCTTCATCTAGATCTTTTCAGCCTAGTTTAGCCTATGAGCATGGGTGGAAAAAATTCTCATTGGCGGTCATGGATGACTTCACGAGATTCACTTGGTTTGTCTTGCAAATTAGCAACGATGAAACCTTTGAGTCCTTTTTTAATCTCAGTAATTGGATAATGAATGAACTAGAAACTAAAATCAATAGAATGCAAAGTGATCATGGACGTGAATTCGTGAATTTCCATTTAAAAAAAAATTCTTTTCAGCACATGGTATTGAAAACAACATTTCTGCTCCTTATACTCCTCAACTGTTGGTTAATTTAGATAGTAATTGAACATGCAATCGTAGCAAGGCGGAATTTCAAAACATAAAATAAACCTAAGGATCTACTAAGCATACCATGATTGATATAATCTAAGTTAAAATGATCCATAGATGCTTTTAGATTTATAAAACATATAAAAGAAACCTAGCATCTAAAGATTAAATCATTACCAGCTGATGCATGCTTGATCTCTCTTTTGGTAGTGATGTTCCCTTTGAGTAATTCTGATAGCACAAGTTTCCAAACTAGGAGAGCCTCTATGAATTAATCCACACGGATCTTCACTGACCAAAACCTCGAAGAGGTAGAACCCATCGATTGACAGCAGCTGCTAGACTACTCGAAAATCAACCCAAAAACAAAACCTCAAAAGCACACTTAATCTTAGTCTTCTATAAGAACTCTTCAATTTATTTAGAGAAACTCGTGAAGGATCTCCTACAACAAAAGAAGAGGATAGTAGAAATCAGAGAGAAAATTAGCATTTAAGCTTTTCTGTGTGTGAATAATGAGAGGTTAGACTCCCCCTCGAACTCAACATGGTATATGATAAATCCTATCCCATGTAGGCAAGTCAGCTGCGTGGGTAGGACAACCCATGAGTTGACCAGAGAGTTCCATGAGGGAAGCCCTAATGGGCTTCCCTCATAAGTCGCAAGGTCGTAAGCCCATGCTTACCACTCACCATGCAGGCTTGCAGCTACAAGCCTGCGCAAGCGTTACCATGGGTAGTGCTTGTGCATGGGCTTGCCCGTAAGCTAGTGGCTCGCGAGCTTTTTAACTCGTGGGCCTCACCTGGAACAACCCTTGTTCTTTTTGGGGCCCACTCACAACTGGAGAATTCCCTTGTTCGCTCTTACTATTTTTCCCTATCTTTTCATTATTCCTTTAAAATATTAATTTGGTCCAACCAATTAATAATTCTTCTCATTGATTTCACAACTTGTATTTTCGATACAGACCTAGTCCATGGGTTCTTTACATGGTACGATAAATACCCAAGTGTGTGACCTCATAGGATCCCAAAGTATGTAGCCGCTAGAGGTTAACCAAAACTTGCCTTCCCATTCAGAAATCTTTAGGCTTAATGTTTAAGATTGATATGGAACTCGATAGCTCTAAACGATCAAATGGACTTTCTAGAAAAGGCATATGATCCCCCGATACTTGGAACATCACGTGCCTGTGAGGTGATCCAGTTCTATAGTAGTAAACAATACAATACACTCCTTCCATCAGGTTAAGTACCATCCAATTTATTGAGCTTGGATTAAGTGTTAGCTCATGTAATAGCCATAGCTATCCTGGATTTAGACTTGTTTACGAAGAACACCACTAAGCCATTATGTATCTCGATTGACTAGAAACCTGTTCTTTCAATCTTATACTCTAATCAGAGGTTTATGAGTGTATCACTTCAACAAGGGGCCCTAATGTACATCTCCCATTATATTGCTATATTAGGAGTGATGGATCCCATTTTGACTACACAGCTTACCAACATGTGATCATCTCTATACCTGTAATCACCCATATCATCCTGATCACTATGGTATGAATAAGTATGAACCAAAGTATAGCAAATCCTACATAAGGTAACCGATGTCTTAGGTTTGAGGATATTTGTACTACTACTACAATAAGACATAACACCAACACATGGACATAGTAATTTACTAGTGTATTTTATAGCGTCTCCAATTAAAGTATTACTAGAAATATTTGGATTATTCATAGTAAAAGTTAAGTATAGTTCTCACACCACATAGCTCCCACTATGTCCATGCACTTTTATGCTATGAAATAATCATGGAATTTGTCTCATTAATGCACATATACATATTAAACATATATGATACCAGTGAGATAAAATAATAAATAGAAAGCACTGATAAGCAACAAAGATTCCTTGATTATTATTAATAATAATTCGAAACTATTTGTACATTATAACTAATAAAGATATATCGCTCTAATTGCCTCTAAGGCATACATCATGTCTAACAATCTCCCACTTGCACTATATCTAATTTCCCATGTGCTTTATACCATACTCGTTAACATGCTGGTTATGTTTAACTTGAGTCAATGGTTTAGTTAGCCCATCCGCTAGATTCTGATCCATTGAGATGTATTATAAGCTTATATCCTTTTTGGCTACTATCTTTTGAATGAGATGGTATTTTCCAAGTACATGTCCATTATTCTGGCACGATCGTGGTTCCTTTGCCTGAGCAATAGCCCCATTGTTATCACAATAGACCACTATCGAATTTACAATGATGGACACCACACCAAGATCACCAATAAATCTCTTAAGATAGACAGTTTGTTTAGCTTCTTCTGAAGCAGCTATGTACACAGATTCTATGGTTGAATTGGCAATCCTATTTTGTTTGAAACTCTTCTAAACAACTGCCCCTCCATTTAACATAAACACATAACCTGGCTGGGACTTATAATCATCCCTGTTAGATTGAAAACTTGCATTGGTGTATCCCTTTAAAGTGATATCACCTTCTCCATATACAAAAAAAATATCCTTAGTTCTGCGTAAGTACTTAAGGATAGTTTTAACGGCCATCCAGTGCTTCTCACCTGGGTTAGATTGAAATCTTCTTGTGACACTCAAAACATGTGAGACATTAGGACAAGTGCATACCATAACATAATTGATAGACCCTACCATTGAGGAATAGGGTATTCCATTCATGTGCAGTCTCTCCTCTAAGATTTAGATAGGTTAATCCCATGAGACATTGGGAGATAACCCTTTCTTGACTGCTCAAGGTTAAATCTAACCAAAACCTTTTCCATGTATGTACCTTGTGAAAGACCTAGTAGCCTTTTGGATCTATCTTAGTAAACCTTAATACCAAGTATAAAAGCTGCTTCTCTAAGGCCTTTCATGGAGAACTTCTTTGACAACCATGAATTAACTGTTTGAAGAAAAGGAATATTGTTTTCCTATTAATAATATGTCATTGACATATAATACAAGGAAAACGATCACACTCCTACTAGCCTTTTTATACACACAAGGCTCACTAGCGTTCGATACAAAATTGAGTTCTTTGATTGTCTCGTGGAAACTAATATTCCAACTCCTTGATGCTTGATTAAGTCCATAAATGGACTTTTGCAACTTGCATACCTTAGAGCCATCCTCAGATGCGAAACCCTCAGGTTGTGCCATCTACACATCCCTGTCTAGATTCCAGTTAAGGAATGTTATCTTCACATTCATCTGCCAAATCTCATAATCGTAATGAGCGATGATAGTATCCTGATAGACTTTAGCATGGCCACCGGTGAAAAAGTCTCATCATAGTTAATGCTTTCTTTTTTACTATACCCTTTTGCAACAAGCCTTGCTTTATAGGTAACTATGTTACCGTCCATGTCAGTTTTCTTCTTGAAAACCCACTTACATCCTATGGGCTTAATCCCACTTGGAGCATTAATCAAGCTTTAGACTTGATTTTCATACATTGAGTCCATCTTTGATCTCATGGTTGTAAAGCCATTTATCAGACTCTAAGCCTTCCATTGCTTCCTTGTAAGTATTAGTCTCATCATCTTCCATAAGGAAGAGATGTTTATCATCAATGATGAGAAACCCGTATCACTCGGGAGAGATTAAAGCCCTACCTGACCTATGCAATGTCGGTGTTATAATAGGCTGTTCCATGCTTACACTATCTTGTGTAACAAGTGTGGGTATAATTAGTTGACTATCTATTCGATCTTCTTGAGTGACTGACTCAAGATTACCCCCACTAGCTTTCGCAAGTATATGCTCCTTCTCGAGGAATTGAGCATTTCTAGAAACAAGGACTTTCTATTCCCTAGGATCATAAAAGTTATGCCCTATAGTCTCCTTAAGGTAACCTACAAATAGACATCTATCAAACTTAACACTCAACTTATCTACACTTATCCTCTTTACATATGCAGGACATCCCCAAACTCTTAAGTGAGAAAGAGCAGGTTATTTTACCATACAATAACTCATATGGAGTTTGATCAACTAATTTAGAGGGTACTCTATTTAAAATATAAACTGCGCTCTCAAGTGGATAAATCCAAAAGGATTTGTTGAGTTCTACTTGGCTCATCATGGACTGAACCATATCGAGTAGGGTTCGATTTCTCCTTTTTAACACTCCATTTTGTTGCTGTGTATAAGGAAGTGTCTATTGGGATAAAATTCAATTATCCCTTAGATAATCTTGAAACTCCTGGCTTAAGTATTCACTGCCTCGATCAGATTGAAGGGTCTTAATACTTTTCCCAAGTTGTTTCTCTACTTCAGCTTTGAATTCTTTGGATTTATCAAAACTTTCAAACTTGTGAATCATAAGGTACAAATAACCATATTGCAAGTAATCATCAATAAAGGTTATAAAGTAGATAAAACCCTCATGTGTCTTAACACTCATTGGACCACATACATCGGAATGTATTGTTTCCAAAATACTAATGGCACGCTAACCCTTTCCTTTGAAAGGTCTCTTAGTCATCTCCCCTTTTAAACATGGCTCACACGAACCATAGGATTCCCATTCCATTGGGCCTAAGTCTGCACATATATGTAACTTAGTTAAGCGAGTCTCATTTGTGTGGCTTAGACGACAATGCCATAAGTATGAGGACTTCTCATTATCTAATCTTGATTTCTTAACAATGTTAATCTTTAGAATTTCATTTTTAGTATCTAGAACGTATATGCCATCCACAGATATTCCACAAGCATATAGAATATTATCAGACTGAATTGACATTTATTATTAGAAAATAAAATTTCAAATCCTTCTACTGCTAAACACGCAACAAAAATAATATTCTTAGTGACAACAGAAATATAATGCAATTGTTCAAAACTAAATCAATGCCACTAGGCAAATGAAGGCTATATGTCCCTACAGCTGTTGCAGCAATCCATGCTCCATTTCCAACTCTTATGTCCATTTCCCTCTTTGCTAGCCTCTTACTATTCCGCAATCCCTGCAAAGAAGTATAGATTTGAGTACCACAACTAGTATCTAATACCCAAGTAGACTCATAGGGAATGGTAGAGAAACTGTCTAGTATGAACATACCTCCAGATGTTTGAGCCATAACTATCATCATTCATGAGCTTGTTTCACGAGAAACATTCTCCTTCTTCAATTCTAACTTCCTTATGAGCTTTCTCTTGACTTTTCAACCTTTTAGTTTCTTCAACTTAAGGTCCTCAACATTAGCTTACTTTTTAAGTTTATTTCTAAACTCAATCTCATAATACTCGAGCAAGTCCAAGTGTTTGGTTAAGGTATAGTTGGGAGAACACTCTTTAAGCATCTTTTTTAAGGAATCATATTTATTGGGCAATACCCTCAATACCATTTCCCTCAAAGACTGCTCACTGTACTCAAATCCCAGCTCTCTTAATTTTTCTAAGTTGTCATATATGTTAATGACCAACTCTACTGGTGAGGTGTCTCCCTGCAATTTACTATGGACCAGTTCAACCTCTAGACTTTCCACTGACTTGAGTCGATGAATCATGGTTGCAAAGGTCCAACCCTTCATACACACGTGTGTACATTGGGAGCATATGGTCTAACATGAGTTTTGCAACAAACTCATAGTTTCCCTTGTGCTCGTCATAGTCATTCATCTCACATGCAAAAGCATTCTTACCAGCGTGTTTGGGACTAGGATCAGTTAGAAATAATCCATATAGTAGTTCTGAAGAACTCCACGAACAGTCTCAAACCACTCATAGAAGTTATAAACATAATATTTGATATCATTAAGAGGCTTGATGTCAATGCGAGTATTTACATTAGTGGTTATATTCAACCTTGATATAAGATAGAATTTGTTTAGACATTACTATATGTACATGCATTTAATATAAAGTCTTTAATTAAATACATTATTCCTACTATTTTTCTTGACATTTAAATAGCCCTTTCTATTCAAATTTGAGAATTTCGGTCGAACCAATTTTCCTAAGTAGGTAGCATCCATAGCCATTCATTATGACTCCCACTATCGCAGGTCAAGCCATGACAAGATAACCATGTTGGAACCCGTCCATTTGCATCTCTTGAAATTGCTAAACCATTTGAGTTCTCTTTCTCGAGATGTGTGTACCAAATTGTATGACTCCTCAAATGTGTCTCCAACTTGGCATTAGCTCCAATAATAAGGACAACTAACCCTCCTTGGTTAAGGAATTAACCCCATCTAGTCTCATGACTTAACACATGTTAGAGGAAAGGATGTTGTACATGTGCTTACATCTGTTAATAAGGTTTGTATCACGACTTATGATGGGAAGACATTTTACCTCCTTAATATTGTTATAGGGATTTCATTGTTGCCACTAGTCTCGCCCTAGTCTAGGTCGTATACGATGTATATGGTTATGAAATAATAATTCCAGGCTATTTGGAATTATTAACTCTAAGGGAACATGTTTTGACTGGTATATCATAATCATTCCATTATGCCAAGACTCCACATAGGATGCAAAACAAACAAGGTCCATGTTTTAAGTTCTTGCACCTAAATCTATATATTTTAATTTGACAATTTAAACCACATTTGTAAAATGATATGTAGAATCTAATTCCCACACTAGAAATTGACTAAGTCATAAAAATCCCTTGGGTATGGGTGAATCTAATACTGATGGTGATTTCCAAGAAGGAGAGGCCCCCTTAAAGTTAATGACTAACCTTGGTCATTCCTTGCCAAAATCATCACGGGAACTTTGATTCTTAATACCACGGATAATTATGAATTAAATGAAGTATGAGATGACCCTGAATTAAAGCATTTACCCATGTTGTAAAGCATTGCTAATTTTATATGATAATCACCTAGACTAAGTTTGAGCAAAACCTTAAGCTAGTTATCACATCATTTTCTATAACAGGAATTGAACCCTAAGTCATGCATAGCATACTTTAATCAATTAATAGAAAATAAAATTTCAACATGTTATAATCAATCATGCATAGCATAAGGCAAGCTCTGATACCACTATTGATTAGTCAAGATAGTAATTAAACATTCAATCGTAGCAAGATGAAATTTCAAAACTTAAAATCAACCAAAGGAACTCTTAAACGTGTCATGATTGATATAATCTACGTTAAAATGTTCCATAGATGCTTTTAGGTTTATAAAACATATAAAAGAAACCTAGCATCTAATGATTAAAGCATTACCAGTTGATGCATGCTTGATCTCTCTTTTGGTAGTTGTGTTCCCTTTTAGTAATTCCGACAGCACAAGCTTCCAAACTAGAAGAACCTCTATGAATTGATCCACATGGATCTTCACCGACCAAAACCTCGAAGAGGTAGAACCTGTCGATTGATAGCAGCTGCTAAACTACTCGAAAATCAACCTGAAAACAAAACCTCGAAAGATCACTTAAACTTAGAGCCTTCTATAAGAACTATTCAATTTGTTTGGAGAAACTCTTGAAGGATCTCATACAACAAAAGAAGAGGAGAGTAGAAATTAGAGAGAAAATTAGTTTTTAAGCTTTTCTGGTGTGTGAACAATGAGAGGCTAGAAGCCTATTTGTGGAAAAAATGGGTAGTGTTAGACTCCCCCTTTAACTCTACATGTGATACGATAAATCCTATCCCATGCAGGTGGGTCACCTGTGCAGGTAGGGTAACCTACGGGCTGACCCGCCAGTTCTATGAGGGAAGCCCTAATGGGCTTCCCTCATAAGCCGCAAGTAAGGGCTTATAGTTGCAAGCAAGCGCTTGCACGCTTGCAGCCCTCTAGCTAACGGGCTAGCCAACGTTCTTGTGTCCCATGAGCTTTTTAGCTCACGGGGCAGCCGCGAGGGCCCCACCTCGAACAACCTATGTTCTTTTTAAGGCCCACTTGCAATGAGAGAATTCCCTTGCTCGCTCTGACTATTTTTCCCTATCTTTTCATTATTAATTTGGTCCAACCAATTAATAATTCTTTTCAATGAAATCACAACTTGTATTTTCGATACAGACCCAATCCATAAGTTCTTTACATGGTCCGATAAAGACCCAAAGTGTGTGACCTTATAGGATCCCAAAGTATAGAGCCGCTAGTTGTTAAACTAAACTTGGCTTCCTATCTGAGAACCTTTAGGGTCAGTGTTCCGGACCTATATGGAACCCGATAGCTCCAGAAGATCAAATGGGTTTTCTAGCAAAGGTATATGATCCCCCGATACTTGTAACGTCATGTGCCTGTGACTTCATCCGGTTTTGCAGTAGTAACCAATATAATACACTCCTTCCATCAAGCTAAGTACCATCCAGTTTATTAAGCTTTGATTAAGTGTTAGCTCATGTAATAGCCGTAGCTATCCTTGAATTAGATTTGTTCATGAGGAACACCATTCAGCCATTATGTATCTTGATTGACAATAAACCCGTTCTATCAATCTTATACTTTGATAAGTGGTTTATGAGTGTGTCACTTCAACAAGGGGCCCTAAGGTACATCTCCCATTATATTGCTATATCAGGAGTGATGGATCCCATCTTGAATACATAGCTTACTAACATGTGATCATCGCTATACCTGTAATCACCCATGTCATCTTGATCGCCAAGGTATGAATAAGTATGACCCAAAATATAGCAAATCCTATATAAGGTAACCAATATCTCAAGTTTGAGGATATTTGTACTACTATTGCAATAAGACATGACACCAGCACATGGATATAGTAATTTTCGAGTGTTTATCTTATAGTGATCTCCAATGTATGGCCTAAATACATTCATGTGTTAACTCACGGTACCACCTTCAACTTGTGAGATTAGTTGCTTGGATCTAATCTAAGGAGGAGGCTACACATGCCAGTCTGTCTGTTCCATTGATGTCCAGTCTTAATGAAACTATGTGATAATAGTATAATTACACTTATTATCTTGGTATTTTTAATCATAAAATGAAATATTTTAAAGTCATTTTATACTTCATATAAAAGATTTCACGTGGTATGTAGTTGTTTTTTATACAAGTGCAGAAACTAGGTGAATCTTGGGAGTAAAATGATCAAAGATGGAATTCTATGTAAAAAGAGTGAAAAAGGTGCAAAAAGATGTGTGGAACACAAGGAATTGGCTTGGGATCGAAGTTGTCAAAGCTCGATGAAGTTACAAAGTAAAATCATGAAGAAAAGCACATGTCACGATCGTGATACCCATTCATGGTCACGACTTGTCATTCTTCACAAGCATAAAGTTGCCAACCAATATTCACGATCACGATATGTATATCGCGCTCATGACTTGTGACGGTTATGGATAACTATTCTTAACTACCAATCGCCGGATAAAAACAATCAACCGCCATCAACCGCCACCAACTGTCAAATGAAAAAACACCTTTTGGAAGCAATCCAATCATGAAAATGTGCCTATCCATTGAAGATGAGGATGAAACTTTGCATCTAATCATAATGAAGTGATGCAACTCTTCTCCAATGGACATGACTCTTCGTTTGGATAGACGTAACCCTTCGCACTCTATAAATAGGGTTCAAAACCAACCAATTTCATGGCATAGGGTAGAGATCATAATAGATGATATGCGTGATACACATTTGAGAGTGAAAGTTATAGATTTCACTAGTTCAAAGTGTTAGAGAGAAAAATGTATAAGTGATTCAATTCTTGTTTCGATCACTAGATTTCTCCACGTATTCGAGCGATTGTTGTATGAGTGTAATTGTAAAGAACTTATCAATAAAAGTTTCTGTTCTTCAACATACATTTATTCGATATTTAAAAAGAATAGCATCCTAGCGGAGGTTCTGTACGAGTAGAGACCGAATTCAAAGTAGATGCAAGAATTGACGACTCCCATTAAAGAGTGGATGTTGTTTGATCAACTTTAGCTTTCACTTTCATACCTTACAACTTTACTTTTTTTTTACTTATACTTTCTATTTCAAAGTTTATGATATGTCTATGTGTCATAATGAGTATTTCGTCTAGCGTCATTTATGTTAATAAAGTTATATACTTTCAAGTTGACTTTAAGAGTGATTTCGGGGTTAACAAGATTGTGTATAATCACTAGATCTATGATTGTAACGCTGTTTAGTGAGCCAACATTTTTGGAGTGGTAACTTGCTAAATATAGCTATGTGAGAGTGACCCGTACTAAGCATAGTATTATTGTTATCCAGGTTCTTATAAGTGTCATAATTCGTTTACCCTAGATTTAGAAAAGTCATATCATGTGTTTCTCTATGGTGAATTATAGGATATTTGGGCATCTAGAACCGGGTGTGTTGAAGTTATCTAGTGTTTAAAACAACTTTGATTACTTTTCATATTTTACTCTACTATATTTATTCTTAGGGAATATCTATATGCTTTGCATCTAATCTGTTCATGCATTTGTTTACCATTCAAAACCCTTAACTTTCAAATTATTATATTTTCTTTGATCCTGTAACTCTAGTTGGTCCTTAGAACCGAGTTCCTTCCCTGTGGGATCGATATCTTTTAAAACTACATCACAATTGTATGATTGTAGTTATCATCATTTTTCTATTTGATAAGTGGTACTAACAACACCTGTTCATATTATGAACTTTTATATTATCAGTAGAAAAGTGGGGAACAAGTTTTTGGAACCTTTGTCGGGGATAAGCCTTTTGAATGAGTATAGTCAAAATCTTATGAACACTATGACTAGGGATATTTAGACTATTCATAGTACTATGTATATGTGCAATTCTCACACCACATAGCTCCCACTATGTCCATGCATTTTTACACTATGAAATAATCACGGACTTTGTCTCATCAATGGGCATATACATATTAAACTTATAAAGTACTGATAAGCAATAAAGATGCCTTAATTATTATTAATAATAATTCGAAACTATTTTTGCATTATAACTAATAAAGATATATTGCCCTTATTACCTCTAGCGTATACATCATGTCTAACATCAACAAAATGGGTAGTAGAAAGGAATAACATAAAAATAGTTTAGATGGCTCAATCCATGTTGAGTGATAACAATCTTCCAGAGTACTTTTAGGGAGAAGTTGTTAACATAGCCTGCTATATCTTGAATCTGGTTTTAATTAGCCCAAGTCTTTAGAAGACACCTTATGAGCTTTGGCTTGGGCACAAGCCTAAGATTGCTCATCTTAGATCATTTGGCTATAGGTGCTTTATTCTTAACACCAAGGAGCGGCTACGTAAGTTTGATCTAAAGGTTGATGAAGGTATATTTCTTAGATACTCAACTAATAGCAAGGCATATAGAATATATGTTAAGAGAACCAACCTATTAGAAGAGTCTATGCATGTAGATTTTGATGAAACTAACCATGCAGAAAGATGACCATCTGATGAAGATGAAGAAGTAACTCACCAAGAAAATCCACTCCACATGCCACTCTCTGTGCTTCCCAACCCAACACAAGAACCTGAAGCTTAAGAAGTCAAAGAAGATGAAGATCTTTCTATCAACTTCAACGAAGGAGAAGATCAAGCTCAGCCGTAGTAACCAAATGTAGAATCTCTAATTGTAAATCTGAGTTTGCCAAGAGAGATTAAGACTCATTGCAATCACCCACTCGAAAGTATTGTTGATGATGTTCATAATCCCGTGATGACGTGAGGTCAGCTCAGTAGGATGATGAGCTATCCAGCTTTCATCTCATTGATTGATCCCAAGAATTTCGAAGATGTAGAAGGAGATGATTATTGGATGATCGCGATGCAAGAGGAGCTGGATCAATTCAAGTGCAATGATGTTTGGGATCTAGCTTCGGAACCAAAGGAAAATAAATCATCGGCACCAAATGGGTTTTAAAGAAAAAGCTTGATGAAGATGGCGTTGTTGTTAGGAACAAGGCCAAGCTTATTGTTGAAGGCTACAATCAGTAAGAAGGCATCAATTATGATGAGACTTATGCTCCTGTATCTTGGCTTGAAGCAATTCGAATCCTATGTGCTTTCTCATCCCATATGAACTTCAATTATTTCAAATGGATGTCAAAAGTGCACTCCTTAATGAATTTATTTAAGAGGAAGTGTATGTTCACCAGCCTCTAGGCTTGATGATCCGAAGAATCCTAAGCATGTTTTCAAAATGAAGAACGCTCTCTACGGATTGAAGTAGACTCCAAGAGCTTGGTATGAGAGGCTGACCAATTTTTTTATCACCAAAGGCTATGAAAGAGGGAAAGCAAATACGAGTTTATTTATCCGGCAAAGAAAAGAAGATTTGTTGCTTATCCAAATTTATGTTGATGACATCATTTTTGGAGCAACTAATGAGAAGCTGTGCAAGGAGTTCAACAAGCAAATGAAGAGTGAATTTGAAATGCCTATGATGGGAGAGCTCAACGTTTTCCTTCGATTTCAAATCAATCAGAGTGAAGATGGAATCTTCATCAGGCAATCAAAGTATGCTAAAGAAGTCCTAAAGAAGTATGATATGGAGCATTCGAAGCCAATGTCCACTCTCATTGCCACTAATACTATCTTAAGTAAGGATGAAGTTGGTATGCCAGTAGACAATAAGTTCTATAGAGGTATTATTGGCTCTCTTTTTTATTTAACTACTAGTAGGCTAGACATTCAATATGTTATGTTCTATTATGCATGTTATTAAGCTGACTCTAGAGATCTAACTTAGCAATTGTTGAGAGAATTTTCCAATCTTTACAAGGCTCTCTGATGCAGGTCTGTGATACCCCAGTAGCTCAGATTTCACTCCAAGAGGATTCATAAATGTTGATTATGGCAGAGACAAGCTCAATTGGAAAAGCACCATAGGAGGATGTCATTTCCTTGGAGAATTCCTTGTCTCATGGTATAATAATAAGAAAACTTTTGTTGCATTGAGTATAGCTGAAGCTGAGTAAATGGCGGTAGGAAGTTATGTATAACAACTACTACGAATTAAGAAACAATTGGAGTATTATGGTATAAAGTCAAAATTCCTTGAAGTTATGTGTGATAACAAAGAGCAATTAACATATCCTAAAATTTAGCTCAACATGGTAGGATGAAGCATATCAATATAAGACATCACTTGATAAGGGATCATGTGCTAAGGAGAGATGTCAAACTGGAGTATGTTCCTTTTGAGGAACATCGAGCTGATATATTCACCAAACCATTGGCCAAGGAGCAGTTTAATGTTCTAAGGAAGCTTATTGGAATGGCAAATCCCATATGAAGACCAATCAAGAAATTTGGCTAAGTGTTTGGAAATTGTTGGTCCTAAATAGCTTAAATTAACAACAGAGGGAGGGTGAATGCAGTTCTCGATTTCTTTTTAGACTTTGTAAAAATATTTTACCAAGTTAAGTTTTTAGATGCTTTCTGAGCTAATCGTGCTGAGCTGGGTCTAAAAATAATAAACTGCTTAGCTTTGCTGGCACAATTTATCTTCAATTGTTGCTGAGTACTTTACTTAGCTCGGATTTTTTTTTCAAGTAAAATAAATAACTGAGATTGAATGATGAATGAGATGAACACAATAAAGGTAAACAAATAAGGTTAGAACTTTTACACCTGAGATTTTATTCTAGTTCGGCCCCTTTCCAACCTCTAGTCCTCATATTCCTTTCCAAGCTTTAATCCACTAGTGATTCGTTCCTTCCTTACGCAAAGAAACCTTTACAATGGGTAGAAAGTATTACAAAAAGTACCCTACTTTCTAACTGCCTCTTAAACTCAATTTAGGTAACCTTCCTAAACTGACAGTCAGGTTTATCGAAAGAAATAGCAAACTGATAAATTCTACTAATAGCCGTTGCAAACTTCTCGTACTGACAGATCTTCAATATCTCTTCTCTTTAAATCTTTTGAATTTTCCCATCAAAGATAAATTCCAGGATGTTTAGAGATAGAGATTTCGAACATTGAAGCGTGAGATAAATCTATTTTTCCAAAGCATCAAAACTCATTTGTCTTCAAGCAATCCATTATGATAGAGAGTTGCGCGAATTGCAACATTGAATTTTGCCATTCGTTGACTTGTTGATGTTGCAGATATCTACAGAGACACTGAGAAATAGCACATGTTAGAAAATTTCTTTTACCTTAGACTTTAGTGAGGAAGCTCCAACATTCCGTACTAACACCTTTTGATTGTGAGGACCACTAGAATATCTTCTTTAATTTCCGTGCCTTTTCTCTTCAAAAGCATCAAAGGAATATTCTAATTCTCATAGAGACCGTTAGTAACACATGTGTCATTTAATTCTTTAAGTGTCAAGGATACTCAAATTTTAACACAAAAAGCTAACTCAGCACAGCTGAGTAAATATCTTATAAAGTATGTAATACTAAGCTGAACTCAGCTTTTCTTACACAAAGTTGTAACTTAATTAATTTCTTAGTAATCTGAGTTGTTTTCCCTTAAACAAAATCAAGTAAACTTCATTAATTAAGAGTATACTTAATACTCAATTAATTTCACTATTCTAGTCAGTTTGTTATTTCTAAAACGTTTTATGTATTGTGAAGTACTATTAACTTGGGTTCAACAATCTCCCCCATTTTGGATAGATAAAAAACTAGGTAGTAGAAGAGATTAATTGAATGAATAGTTTAAACTTATAAGAATACCTTGAAAGTGATGTAAGACTCTCCCATGCTGAGTGAATTCCTTACTCAGTTTGTACTCCCCCATACGAAGTGGATCTTCATCAATAAGCTCAGCTCCCCCATACTTACCAGAATTTTCTTCAATTTGGGACTTTGTCGTACTTCAGATTTTCTTTAGAGTTGGTCTCTTTGTATAAAATCCTGCATGAGATAATAAATAAATAGTAGAATACATACAACATAAAACAAATAGAGAGTTAAGTTTTTAAATTGATATGGCAAAACTTGTAATTTCTATTAACTAATAAAAAATACTTAGTTAGTTCACAAACCATGTCCTGATCTAAGATTACAAAAGTTTTGTTCTATTACAAGGATTGCTTATACTAGATACATTTGGGCTTATTTGCGATGCTATGAAGAAGAGGTTTATCCATACGGTTTATGTTGATCAGAGGTTTGCTGCTGCTACCATTGATTATTATGAGGTCACTTTGGAAGAGTTCCCTTATTAAGATTAGCAGTCTTGAGGGCATCTTCAGCTAACTTCTCCCCCTTTGAAATCTGTCCTTGTACAATCTATTCAAGGAAAACATTGAAAGAGTCCAAAGTAGACTGAAAGTCCTCCTACCATCCAATAATTTGATGGGAAATCTCCTACTCCAGCATCTATTTACCCTTGTTGATGAGTAAATCTTGATCATTCAATTAAGAAAGAAGCAAATGATGACCCCTTGAGAGATGAGCTATTTGATCAAATTTCTAGCATGCGAACTATTGAAAGCACTACAATAGAGTTATGAAATCTTAGGTAGAGAGAGCTATCTTCAGATTTGCTTCCATGTCTAAGATCTTTGGGCAGATGGATGACATACACTTTGTAGTGTAGTCAATATCCTTAGCATCATACACTCCAACTGACACAAGCTATCCAATATTCTTTTGAAGATCTTTGATTTTTTGTTTAAGAATGTTGAGCTTCTTGTATACCGAGAGACCGCATTCAAGGTCTAAGGACTCAATTTGTTATGAGAAGATCTTGCCCATAGCCTCTAAGATGAACATTTATCTCTTTGATACATTATCATCTGTGTTGTAATTGATCTCTTTGCAAACATTATCGAGTTTGTTGGTAAGAGAATTAATGTTCAGCATAGGCTTCTGGTTGGCTTTCTTGGACACCTCATTGATAGCTTTTAAAACTTTATCAATTTTATTTTCATGGTTCATGATGAATCTGGACATCATCTCCAGCACTTTCACCATGTTGTACCCTATATCTTTGGTGGTTTCCACCTCTTTAAGCACATTGTCAATCTTCTGATCAATCCTCTTCTTGATCTTGGCCTACTCTTTGCCAAACTTATGAAGCTATGTACTTTGAGTTTCCATTGTGGAGTCAAACTACTCACCTGCTCAGCAGTAGTGTCAACACTACCCTTTATCTTTCCTACAACCACATTAGCAAGTGAAGTAGACGTGGGGATAGATGTCATAGCTGCTCTAAGAACTGCAGAATCCAATAAGCCAGCTAGGATTAGAGCCATCTTATCAACCAAGCTCTTGGCGCTCTCCTTGGCAAGGTGATTTTGAATCACAAACAAGCTACCCTGAATTTTCTCAAATTCCTCAAAGTAGATTGATTCAGAAGGTAAACTTATGTGTTAATCAACCTCAGTGAGCTTAGCCTTGTGCTTGGAAGATAAGTCCGTCAATTCTTATGCTAGTAGCAATTTGCTAATTGCCCCATCTAACTCAGCAAAAAATTAAGAGTGGGGAATTTCTTCCTGGCCAACTCTCTTATCTTAGCCAAGATTGATGAATTAGCCATGTCATCTTAGACTAGCTTGTTGCTGAATTCAAGTACTTCACTGGCTATAAAATTTACCTCAGTTCTAGTACTACTTGTGTTTCCATGCTGAGCTGAGTTCTCAACATTAGGAAATTCTCTAATCAGAGGGATTAGAGGGGTAGAGGATGGGTTTGAGAAGTGGTAGGTTTAGATTTTTATACATTTGAAGAAGTGGGGATAGACTGAGATTTTACAGGGGAAGGAATTATTTGAGTTTAGGGAAGAGAAGAGGAGGTATTTTGAGTATGAGATGAAAAAGCAATTGGAGAGAAAGAATCTAATGGGACTTGAATAAGAGAATGTATAGTATTTGTGGGATTAGGTTGAGGATTTACAAAAGAAGTGGGAATTTCTGAATTTACTAGAGAAGAAGCTGAGGGATGTATAGGAGAAGAAGGGTTAGGATTTACAGAAGAAATAGGGGTAGGTTTTAAGAGTACTTCTAGGTTAGTTGTTTGACCCAAGGATGGGTCAGTTTGAAGTACTTCAGGCTGAGTTGGAAGTTCCTTAGTCTAAGTGAAATTGGTTATGGGGATGTTTGTGTCATGAAGATCAAACACTTCTTGACCAGGGAGAGGTTGCACCAACATCCTCATCACTACTCACCACTTGAATATTCTTTCTTAGTGGTCTATTGGAAGCAATGGGCTTACACTAAATTCCCCTTGCTTTGGAAAGAATTTCCTCCACATGGTTTATCAATGAAGCACCTAAGATTTCAAGGTCCTCTTTATCTTTCTTTGAGGTTCCTTGCTCCTTAGTTACTTTAGTCATCTTAAGGTTGCGCTTCCTCTGAAGTAAGGACTCTTGTGCCTCCACAACATCTTCTTTTACTTCCGCTTGCAACTTCACCTTAGCTTCCTTCTAAGTGTGAGTCTTGACCTTCATTTTCTTCCTTTTCCTTGCTTGGGGTTGGTGATCGCAAGTTTTGACAATACTAATTTAGATGGACTTATATTCGGTGACGAAGCCAAAAACCTTGTTCCCCACTTTTCTACCTATGAGCGGGCAACACGGAGCGGTGGGCTGAGAGCACGCGATTTCATAAGCGCGGTCCACCGAGGTGTTTGAAAAAATGTGCACCGGGTCGGGGACCTGGGAAAAAGGTTGAAAGAGAAAGAATGAAAATGTTTTAGATCGGTTCAAACCTGAATTTTCCATCTCTTAGTGTGGAGTCGCCATTTGGATTAGCTCTTTCTAGGAATTAGAGTCTTGTGAGGCTTAACGCCCGGGGGATGACCCATCAAGACATAGAGATTCAGGTCTGGGATAAATTGCTTATTTCTTATTGGATCACATTATATTACATCTACAGAAAACCGTATTTTCTTAGGTCATTTTTAGAGTTTACATGCATGATTCACGTATAGAAAAAGTAGTAAATCCTTCCACAAAACAGTAAGTAAATGTGGAAAGTAAATGCGAAAAATAAAATTACAAGGCTTTCAAAAATCGGTGGATGCAACCGCCCGCTACCTTATTAATTACATTTCCTGAAAAAATAAAATCCTAAACATACATTTAACCTGCATCCACAAAGGTTAGCAAAGGGGATATCACATTTATTCGATTTGATTTTAGCGAGGCTCGTGTGGCCTAATTAAAACATCGAAGATTTTAAAGTTGTTAATTTAAATTAAAATAGTTCATTTTTATTTACACGTATGTTGGTTAATTTTATTAGTGAAAATGACCACATGGCAAAAGGTGAGGTCTGAGAAAATCTTGGCGAGGCTCCTCGCCGTGTCCTTGGCGAGGCATCGCCAAGGACATTGGCAAGGCAGCCTCATCAATCTTAGCAAGGCTTGCCTTGCCAAGCTCTTAGCGAGGCCTCGCCAACTTTGGTGAGGCTCTCGCCAACGAGGATGGCTCGGGATTCAGTCCACCCCGGGTTTTCGTTTTTTAATTTTTTGTTTATTTTTATATTTTTTATTTAATTTCTGAATAAAAGTCCTTTTAAATTCAGAGACGAGGAAGACTCCCATATGAAGATCATTGAATGGTCGAAAATTGTGTGATTCGAGGATAAATATCCCGAAAAGCCGTCATCATTGAACACGCGAGCTGGTGAAAAATCCCATGCTCATGCTACCGATAAGTTAAAAGTTCAAAATACAAACAGGTGTTATCAATATCGCTTATCAAAATAGAAAAATGGTGACCACTGTAATATACAGTTTCGATGTAGTTTATAAAGATATCGATCCCACAGGGAAGGAATTCAGTTTTAAAGACCAACTATAGTTACGGAACTAATGAAATAAGATAATTTATAGGGTTTGGATGGTTTGGATGATAGAGAAATGAATAGATAGATGTATGAACAGACTAAAGAAAATGTAAAATATATAGATATTTTCTAAGAACAAGTTTAGTAGAGAAAAACATGCAAAATTATCAAGAATATTGATAAGTGTGTAATTACACTTAATATCATATTAATTTTATACACTAAACACTATAGTTTAAGTCATTTTTATACATCATATAAAAGATTTCACGTGGTACATAGTTTTTTTTGTGCAAATGCAGATACTAGGTAAATCTTGGGAGTAAAATAATCTAAAGTGGAATTCTATGAAAAAAGAGTGAAAAAGGTGCAAAAATATGCGTCGAACTTAAAGATTTGGCTTATGATCGAAGCTGTCAAAGATCAGTGAAGTTACAAGGAGAATTCTGAAGAAAAACTCAACTCACGATCGCGACAATCATTCACGGTCGTGACTAGTTCTTCTTCAGATCAGAAGTCTGCCAATCAAAGATTCACAGTCACGACTTAGACAGTTTTTTGGTATTATCTTCTTAACTACCAACCACCTGATAAGCATGATCAACCGCCATCAATTACCAATGAAAAGACACTTATCATAAGTCAACCAATCATGAAAAGGTGCCTATCCATTGTGGATTAAATCAAAGCTTCTATAATGAAGAGATGCAATCATTCACCAATGGACACAACCCTTCGTTTGGATATACGCAACCCTTCGAACTCTATAAATAGGGCTCCAAACCTTACAATTTCATGCGTCATAGTGCACCACAAGAGAGGAGAGCATTAGAGTGCAATTATAGGGTTACATATAGTATGTGTAGATAGAGAGTTCGCTACGTTCATAAGCGTTAGCGAGAAAATGTTTGAGTGATTCGAATTCTTGTTTCAATCACTAGATTCTCTACATTCTCGAGCGATTGTTGTATAAGTGTACTTGCAAATCACTTATCAATAAAAGTTTTCATTCTTCAATATTCTTTTGTTCGATATTCACAAAGAATAACATCCTAGCGGAGGTTCTGTACGGGCCGAGACTGAATTCAAAGTAGAAGTAGGAATTGCGGAATTGACGACTCCCATTAAAGAGTGGATACAGTTTGATCAACTTTAGCTTTCACTTACATACCTTACAACTTTGCTTTGCTTTCTGCTAATACTTTTAATTTCGAAGTTTATGATATGTCTATGTGTCATAATGCTATTTCGTGTTATGTCTTTCATGTTAATCAAGTTATATGCGTTGGAGTTAATTTTAAGAGTAATTTCAGGGTTAACAATATCATGTATAATTACTGGATCTGTGATATAACTCTGTTTAGTGAGCCAACATTTTTAGAATGGTAACTTGTTAAATGTGGCTATGTGAGAGCGACTCGGTACTAAGCATAGTATTGATGTTGTCCAGGTTTATATGATAGACTTAATTCATTTGCGCTAGATCTAGAAAAGTCATTTCATGTATTGCTCTGTGGTGAATAATTGAACATCTGAGTATTTAGAACCAAGTTTGTTAGATTAGTTTAGTGAATTGTAACATCTTTGTTGAACTTGCATGTTTTCCTTGCTATCCTTATTTCGTAGGGAAAAATCTATATATTTAGGTTCTCTAATCTTTCATACCTATATTTACTCATTTTTTCATTCTAACCCTCTTATCCAAAACTATATATTTTCTTTTTATTTTATCTTCCTTTTCAATTTCTAGAACTAGCCCTTCCTTGTGGGATCGATATCTTTTAAAACTACCTCGCAACTGTATACTTGCAGTTATCATCATTTTTCTATTTGATAAGAGGTACTGAAAACACCTATATTTTTTGTGAACAAGTTTTTGGCACCATTGATATATAGCCGAATCTTATGAACAAACTATTAAATTTATCAGTATAAAAGTGGCAAACAAGTTTTTGGTGCAATTGCCAGGGAAGGCAACTGCGTTTTAGAGATAGAAATTTCACGGGAGGATAATTGTGTTTTGGAGATTTAACTTTGGAAAATTATATTTTATATGTTATTTATATTTATTTTCTTTGATATTATTATTTATATTATTTTGATATTAACATATTTTTCTTGCTTATTCATTGAGTTTTCTTTCTAGCGTGAGCATGCCAAGTACACGTAGTTCGGGAGAAAGTTTGGCGACTTTCGTATCAGAGATTGAATAATTTGTAGGGCAAGGAAACAAGAATATAAGAGACAAGAGAGAAGAATGGCTGCCGATCAAGTTGACAACCCAAATCCTAATCCAAATCCAAACCCAAATGAAGATCCACCCCAACCAAGGCTTATGGATTATGTTATTCCAACCATCAATGGTAACAATCAAGGAATTGCTAGACCACCGATTGATGCGAATCATTTTGAAATAAAATTAGCATTACTTCAAATGATTAGCAATAATGTGCAATATTATAGTCTACCCAACGAAAATCCGAATTCTCACATTGCAAACTTTTTAGAAGTCAATGATACTTTTAGAATGCCCAATGTTACTTAAGAAGCAATTAAACTATGCTTAGTCCCATTTACACCCCGTGATAAAGCAAAAGTTTGGTTGAATTCATTACCCCCAAATTCAATCACTACCTGGAACCAATTAGCCCAAGCCTTTCTAACTAAATATTTCCCTTTAGCAAAAACCACAAGACTCATTAAAGAAATCACTTCTTTTACCTAGAAAGATAGTGAATCCTTATACGAAGATTGGGAATGTTATAAGGAACTTCAACGAGTTTGTCCTCATCATGGTTTACCTCAGAATGTTATTCTACAAACTTTCTACAATGGAATAAATCATACCATGAGAGGAGCAATTGATGCTATGGCTGCAGGATCTCTTATGAAGAAAACTAGTCAAGAAGCTTTTGAACTTTTAGAAGATATGGCAAGCAATAATAGTATGTGGCCAGTGTAAAGAGCACAAGTAAGTATTACTAATCCTACTCATTCACATGCTGCATCTACATCTTCTAGTTCAGTTAAAAAGGTCCATGAATTAGATTTCATTTCTATTATGCAAGCACAAATATCTGCTTTATCTAACAAGATAGATAATATGCATATTAGTAAAAATAACCCTTTGACAAGTGAAAATTGTGGTCAAATCGGGACATATAGCTTTTGAGTGTAACTTTAACCCATGTGTAGGGGAGCAATTAAGTTATGTTCAAAGTCAAGGGAATTCTTATGGTAATAATGGGAATAACTACAGAAATTCTAATTGGAAGTATGGTGATAACCAACAAAAGAATTACAAGAGTACTGATAGAATAGGGTAGTTAACAAGTAAGATAAATAAGTTTCCTAGTTTGCAATAAGCAATTGTAGTCGGAAGAATGTTACAAAAAGTTAGAGAATAAGATGGATCAAATGTTTAAAAATCAATCATCTTCAATTCATAATTTAGAGATATAAGTTGGTCAATTAGCGAGTGCTATTCCATCTAGAGGAAAAGGTCATTTACCTAGTAACATAGAGGAAAATCCTAAGGAAAATGTGCATGCTATAGCCCTTCGTAGTGGTAAATTACTAGATGAACCAAATCCTTCGGGTATGCTTGCTAATGATGTTGTTGAAGTACCAGATGAATAT
>CATIWQ010046382.1:0-21719 GCA_949673415.1 Euphorbia schlechtendalii
GAGTGCCCCGCGAGGGTGGTCTAGCACCCTCGCGGGGAGTCCCGCGAGGGCTGCCTCGCGCAGCTTTGCGCGAGGCTGTCTCGCGCGGGCTGCCTTGTGCAGCCTCGCGCGAGACTCTCATGTCTTTTTTTTTATATATATATATTTTTTCTTTTTAGTTAAATAATTTAAATCGTCCGATGAGGATTCCCATATGATGATCGTCGGATGGTCGAAAATTGTGTGATTCGAGGATAAATTTCCTGAAAAGCCGTCATCATTGATCGCGCGAGCTGGTACAAAATCCTGTGCTCACACCTAGTAGGAACTAAGTTACCCTTTTCATTCTAAACTACAATAATACCTCCTTTTTTCAAAACACATTGAACAGGATTGACCCATTCACTATCTGAAATCGGATAGATAATTCATGCATCTAGCAACTTAATAATCTCCTTCTTAACAACTTCCTTCATGCGTGTATTTAATCTTCTTTTTCTTTCTATCTTAGGTTTGCTATCATTTTCTAAATTGATAGAATGCTTTACTATATTAGGGCTAATCCCTCTAATATCAGAAATTTGCCAACCAATACTCCTAATTCTAACCTTTATTATTCCCAATAACGCTTCTTCTTGCAAAATCAAATAACTCACCAGAAATGATAATGGGTAAGGTATTGTTGCTTCCTAAGAATGCATACTTCAAATGACTAGGCAATTGCTTCAATTCTACTAAGGGTGGTTTATCTATAGAAGGTGGTATAGGATCATCTTCTCTAACTAGTTTTTCAATTTCAGAGGAATAAATTTTCAAGGGATTCAGAAGTTGACTCTTCATGAGATGTAACATGACAAATTTCATCTACACATGTATCAATTAGGTTATCAATCATGTAATCATCACAAAACTTATCCCAATGCATGTTAGTAAACATTATAGAAATAAAATACAAAATATAATAACAAACAAATATAAAGTAAAATAAAAACAAAATATAAAAATGTACCGTAGTCTCCAGCAATTTTATCTCTAGAACGCACTTGCCTTCCCCGGTAACGGTGCCAAAAACTTGATCGCAAGGTTTTAACTATATTAATTTAGAGGGCTTATATTCGGTGATGAAGCCAAAAACCTTGTTCCCCACTTTTCTACATATAAGATAAGAGTTCAAAATATGAACAGGTGTTATCAATACCACTTATCAAATAGAAAAATGATGACCACTACAAGTATACAGTTTCGATGTAGTTTTAAAAGATATCGATCCCATAGGCAAGGAATTCGGTTATAAGGACCAACTAGAGTTAAGGAACAAAAGAAATTAAGATAACTTATATTGGAGGATTAGATTGGTGGATAGATGAATATACAGATGTATGAATAGACTAGAGAAGATGCAAATTATATAGATAATCCCTAAGAGCAAGTATAGTTGAGAAAAACTTGCAAAATCATCAAGAAGATTTCTTACACTAGATAACTTCAACAAACACAATTCTAGACACGTACATATTCAATAATTCAGCAGAGCAACACATAAAATGACTTTTCTAAATCTAGAGTAAACGAATTATGACATTTATAAGAACCTGGATAACATTTAATACTATGCTTAGTACGGGTCACTCTCACATAGCCATATTTAGCAAGTTACCATTCTAAAAATGTTGGCTCACTAAATAGCGTTATAATCATAGATCCAGTGACTATACACAATCTTGTTAACCCAAAAATCACTCTTAAAGTTAACTCGAAAGCATATAACTTAATTAATATAAGAGGCGTAAGATAAAAAAACTCATTATGACACATAGACATATCATAAACTTTGAAATAGAAAGTATAAGTAGAAAACAAAGTAAAGTTGTAAGGTATGCAAGTGAAAGCTAAAGTTCATCAAACCTTATCCACTCTTTAATGGGAGTTGTCAATTCCCATAATTCCTGCATCTACTTTGAATCCGACCTCGACTCGTACAGAACCTTCGTTAGGATGTTATTCTTTGTGAATATCAAACATATGAATGTTGATGAATGAAAACTTTTATTGATAAGTGCTTTGAAATTACACTCATACAACAATCACTCGAATAATTGGAGAAATCTAGTTATCGAAATAAGTATCGAATCACTTATACATTTTTCTTGCTATAACTTTGAATGTAGTGAAATCTAGACAATTTTCACTCTCTATTTATGCATACACCATATAGCACACATCTACCATATCATGCCATACCATCCCACGAAATTGGGGTGATTTGAACCCTATTTATAGAATACGAAGGGTTGCCTATCCAAACGAAGAGTCGTGTCTATTGGCAAAGAGTTGCATCACTTCATTGTGACTGGATGCAAAGTCTTATCTTTATCCACAATGGAAAGGAACCTTTTCATGATTGGTTTGACTTCCAAAAGGTGTCTTTTCATTTGGTAGTTGATGGAGGTTGGTGGTGGTTGATCATTTTTATCCAGCGGTTAGTAGTTGAGAAGAGTTAACCAATAACCGTCACAAGTCACGACCGTGAATTACATGTCATGATCGTGACTATTGGTTGATAATTTTCTATTTTAAAGAATAACAAGTTGCGACCGCGAATGGGTATCACAACCATGAATTCTGTTTTTCTTCAAAATTCTTCTTGCAACTTTACCTATCTTCGACAGCTTTGATCCTAAGCCAAATCCTTGTATTCCACGCATCTTTTTACACCTTTTTCACTCTTTTTACAAAGAATTCCATCTTTGATCATTTCACTCCCAAGATTCACCTAGTTTCTGCACTTGCATAAAAAATAACTACGTACCACATGAAATCTTTTATATGAAGTATAAAATGAATCAAAACCATATCATTTTATGATTGAAAATATCACGATAATAAGTGTAATTATACACTTATCAAGCTTCTCCGCCTAAGGAAGGAATGAAATCACTAGTGGATTAAAGCTCGGAAAGGAATTTGGGGGCTGGAGGTAAGCTAGAGGTCGAACCATGATAAATCTTAGGTGTTGAAGTTCTAACCTTAATTGCACCTTTATTGTGTTTCTCATTCATCATTTTATCTATATCATTTTATCATTTTGCTTGAAAAACCAATCTGTGCTGAGTAGAATACTCAGCATACGATTGAAGATAAACTGTGCTAGCAAAGTTGAGTAGTTTATAAGTTTTTAGACCAACTCAGCACGCAGTCCTCAACACATTGCATCTAAAAACTTTAAATTGGTAAACATTTTATAAAATCCAAAAAGTAACCAAGAACAACATTCACCCCCCCCCTTTGATGTGTAATTAAGCCGTCTAAAAACCAATAATCATCTTCTCCGAAGGATTATCAATAATAGTATCTTTAGGATGATACTTGTGATATCTAAACTCCTTAGGTAGATTGTTATGTGGAGTTTCTTGTATTTGTAGTTCTTGAGTATTGTGCTCAATTTGATCGCATGAGTATTTTATTTCTACAGAGATAGATTTTTGTTCTGAATTATTAACCTGTGAGTCAAGTATCTCAAGTGTATCCTTAGATTATTTTTCTAGGTTTTTGTTAGCTTCTCCAAAAACAATATGCATGGACTCTTCTATTGTAAGAGTTCTTCTATTAAAGGCTCTATATTCTTTACTATGCGATGAATAACCAAGAAAAATCCCTTCATCATATATATTTCGAGTCAAATTTGCCAATATGTTCTTTATTATTAAAAAATAAAGCATTTACACCCAAATGAATGAAAAAAACTAATATTTGGTTTCTATCATTCCAAAGTTGATATGAAGTTTTCTTTAAAGTAAGTCTTATCAAAGCTCGGTTTAAAATATAACATGCAGTGTTCAAAGCTTCAACCGAAAAATATTTTGGGAAATTGTTTTCATGTAACATGGTTCTAGTCATCTCTATAAGAGTTTTATTTTTCTTTTCTACAACACCATTTTGCTATGGAATTGTTGGTGCAAAGAAAAAATTAGAGACACCATGTGCATTGTAAAACTTTTCAAAAAGATGATTTTCAAATTCTTTTTCATGGTCACTTTTAATAGAAATAATATAAGTGTTTTTCAAATTTTGAAGCTTTTTACATAAACAAAAAATTTCTCAAAAGCTCCATCTTTTTTACTAAAAAATAATGTCCAAGTAAAATGAGAAAAATCATCAATAATTCATACCTCCAAAACTAGATGGTTGAGCAGGACCAAGCAAGTCTAAATGTAGTAATTCTAATGGTCTTGAGGTAGAAATAAACTCTTTAGTTTTAAAAGAACTCCTAGTTTGCTTTCCCTTTTGACATGTATCACAAATATGAGTTTTATCAAAAATGATTTTGGTAAACCAATAACAAGATCTTTCTTTGATTGTTTGAAGTCAATGCCTGCTTGCATGTCCTAATCTTCCATTCTAAAGCCAACTTTCCTCATTTTATGAAATCAAACGAACATCTTTAGTAAGATCATTTGAGTTCAAAAGATATATATTATTAACTCTAAGAACATCAAGTAAGACCTTACTAGTAGCAATATCAATGATTTCAAATTTCTTGGAATCAAGGTTACCTTTCTATCTTTATCACATAGTTGTCTTATGCTAAGAAGATTGTATTTCAGTCCATCTACCAAAGACACTTTATCAATACATGGATTATCTCCAATCTTTCATCTCATGATGATTTGATCTTCCTTTTTATTACCAAACTTTACACGTCCTCCTTTTTCTTGCCTTAAGGAAGTGAAATATCTTCCATCTCCAATCATATGTCTAGAATAATCACTATCAATAAATCATTTTGAATCTCCAAGGGTATTCTTTATACATTCCTGAAAAATAAATCATGTAGATTTAGATACCCAACTTATATTGGGTCCTTTGAGGTTCGTGGCATTTGATTTCATTTTAGGAATCCACATAACTTTTCCTTTATAGAGACCTCTACGAAACATGCACTCTTTTATACCATGTCTGAAATGGTTACAATAATAGCCAGAATATTTTTATAATAAAAATATTTTTGATCAAATTGTGTTTTGACCCATGACAAGAAGGAAGAGATGAATTCGTTTTGGAAGAACAAACCTTCAAGGATGAAAATATTCGTGAAATGTCATTTTTCTTTCCATTTTTCAAACAATGGCATGAGATGGGTTTATAAAATTGAAAAAATTTTCTTTCCCTTTGCTCATTTGAACAAAACTTGATTTTTATGAAATAACAGATTTTGACAAAGAAGGAGAAGATATAAGATTATTTTATTCATTTTGTATACATGAAGAACTTTCATGAAAATAGATTCCAGTCCTATCATTAACTTCTCGTTGATCTCCAATCTACTTATTCAACATTTGTTCACCATTGGTAAACTTGGTAAGTGTTGAATTTAGCATATCATTCTTTTTCTCTAAAACATAAACTTTTTGAACTAATTCAACATTCGTTGCTTCAAGATATTTTAATCTTATTGAACAACTCAAGCTTCTCTTCACCCCTTCTTAAAAATGCATTTTTAAAATCCTTTTGTTTCTCAAGTAAACATTGTGATTATCATATAAGTCTAAATAAGCTTTAATAAGATCTTTATGTGACAAAGCTTGTTGGATTACCTCATCTTCATCTTCTTCTTTTTGTGGTTGTGATGAGCTTTTGCCTTCATTATCGGTTATGAAGAAAACTTGTGCTTTTTCTGTTTCATCATCTGAGCTTAAATCGTCACTGTCACTCAAAGTTACTATCATTGCCTTTTTCTTGTTTGTCTTTTTGAGATTGGAACATTTGGAATAATAGTGACCTTCTTTGTTTCATTCATAGCATATGATATCATCTTTTGAGTTTTAATGATTTCTTTCATCAATTTTGAAAGATTTTTCAAAGGGTTTATTATCCTTTTTGTTTTTTCAGAAATTTTTAAAATTGCCGGACGAGAAGAGCTTCATCGTCACTCTCATTCTCTTTGGTTTTGAGAGTTATAGATTTATTGTCAGCTTGCTCTCTATCAAAGGTGGAACTTAGCTTCATTTCACAAGTAAACAATGATCCGATAAATTCATCATAAGAATAAGTGCTCAAATCTTTAAATTCTTCAATAGTGAGCTTAGCATTCCAATAACTTGGCATTGTTCTAATTAGTTTCCTAATTAGTTCTTCATTAGTATAATGTTTACCAAAATTCTTCAGTTTGTTCACAATATGTGTGAACCTGGTGTTGATTTGAGATGCAATCTCCTTTGGCTCATCCTTGAACTTCTCGTACTCTTTGATTATGAGATTGATTTTTCACTCTTTAATTTTTTTTATTCCTTCATGAGTTGTATTGAGTTTATCCCAAATTTCCTTAGTTGTTTTACACCTTGAAACACGATTAAACTCATGAAAGTTTAAAGTACATTACATAATATTAATAGCTTTGGCATTTAAAGATTGTTTATTCCAATCAACGCTATCAAACACATCTTCTTCTTTTAAAATAGATTTTTCATCAACAATTTTTGTAGGAATAGAATGTCTCTTCTTAAGAATATTCCATATTTGCATATCAGTTTGCAAAAAGTGTGTCATTTTACTTTTCCAATCATTATAATTTTCACTAGTAAAAAAGGGAGATCTATTTTGGGATTGTTCCACTATATGAACCATTTTGAAAACTAGAATACTAGCCATTATGGATCACTCAAAAGATTTTACTCTTTATATACAGAGTCGGGCTTTGATACCAATTTTCGATATCGATAGGCTAGCACAAGTGCTAGAGGGGGTGAATGTTACTTTCAAGAACCTTTTTAAATTAAAAAATATTCGGGTTTTGAAAATATTTTAAACTATATCTCAAGAATAAATCAATTGTAATAAAGTAAATGCATAAAAGTAAATTGCAAGTAATTAAAGAGTAGAGTTAGAGAGATTGAAACACGTAGCAGATTTATCTTGGTTCGGCAACCCCTTGGCCTACTCGATCCCCAAGTTCCATGACTTAAGATTTTCCAATATCTTCAGTTTTCTTTACAGCCAGAAAACAAACATGATGATACTTTTTGCGAGCTCAAGTATCAAACCTTACAATCCTTTCTGAGCTCAGAATTTAACCCAACAGTTTTTTCAAGATCAACTATCAAAACCTTGTTTGTTGTTTTTCCTGGCTTAACAACATAACCCTTTACAATTCTTTCTGAATGAATATTGAATAAAAGAACATAAAAAGCTTATATCTCTCTTTAGAACGTTCAAGAATTGTTGGAAGACAGATAACTCGAAGCTTTGAATAAAATATTTTCTCATTAGTCTCTCGAGTTTTCATGTTTGAACTGTCTCCTATTTATACTGGTTGTAGGAGAAAATAGACATTGGATAATTTAAATTTGAATTATAGTCATTGGAGATTTTAAAAATAATCTGTTAAGTTATCACATCATTAAAATATCAAATCTTTTTTAATCTTCTACTTGTTGAAGAAAAAAAATCTTCTTATTGTCACATCACTTAGATCTTATATGATATCCACAAATCTTTTTATTGAAGATCTTCTCCATATCACATCACAAAGATTTTAATTCTGTTTTTTTGTCTTAATATCACATCAAATATTAACATGTCATATCATAAAGATATTAGAAATCTTTATCAAATTTGAAAATTTTGATACATGTTTCATCGATTGGTTTTATATCACATTAACTTCCTTTATGTCACATCGAGTTGTCTAATGTCCAATCAACTTAAAGTAATTTGAGTTTTACTCCAATCTTCCATTCTTTATTTTGTAGCTTCTTCTTCAATAAAATATTTTGATATTAACACATGAAGTATTTGTTTTATTTTAGCAAATATATTATCGGTGTTTTATCTGTTTCATTAACTTGTTGTAATCATCAAAATTTGACTCAACACAGTTCGACCACTGAATTAATCCGGTTAAACTTTAAATCCATGACCATCTCCCTTCACCTGTTCGATCACCGGTCCGGATTTGAAAACCATGTATAAAACAACCACAATAATAATAATACTATTATTTTATTAAAAAAACCACTTATTTGTCATGCAAAATTTGATCTGCAAAATATTGAATAAGACTTGCAAATTTTGCATATCGTAACCCAATTCTTAGGTACAAGTAATTCAATTCATGTAACTATAACGAATGGAATTGAGTTTTCTATCTATTGCATTTCAAGCAAAAAAATATAAATTTAGATTTGAATTCAACAAAATTCATTTCAAGATATTAAAAATATTCCCATTTTTTATTTATTTATTTTTTCAAAATATTTTTATAAGTAGTATTTCTTAATATTTGTTTGACTGGTGTACGTAATATTTGTTTGAATAAATGATTTTTTTTTCAGGAAATGACATTTCTATTTGTTTTATAAACAACATAGCCGATTATTGTGTATTACAGTTAGTAATTTATGTGTTTAATTTAGTGGATAAGACTTTTAAGAGAACAATTATTCAGTAATCTACTTGATTTCAGGGATGAATTTAAAAGTTACTCCTTCCATTTTTCAACAGTTCTTTTACATAATAAATTTTTTAATAAAATAATTAATAAGGATATGCAAGTACTTATCTATCTTTAATGTCTTAATTTTTCATAATAAACTGTCCATAAACTACTATGAAAATAATAAGAGTAAATAACAGTATACATGAAAGAAATATGTAAAATAATCATTGAAATATTGAAATTGACTATTATTTTGAGTTTTTATATTTTGATTAAATAGACTACTAAAAAACGGCGGGAGTAATCATTATCAACTGTCAAATGAAAAAAAAATTGTTGTCCAGTTCATATGAGCTTTTGTTTCGACTATATTTGGAATCGACATGGATCGTGTACGAGTCTTTCAATGGGAGTTTTATGCATTCACAAAGTTCGACATCAAAACATTGCTTACATCTCCCTGCTTAAGCGAACTTTTATTAGTAGCTGTTGAATAAAATTTAAGAATACATAAATTAAGTAATATACATCTCCCTGGATCAAAATGGGAGATAATTGGTTTCATACCTAACTAGATCTTTATAAAAATCATCTTCAAAATAATTGCTTACGAAAAGAATTTTAAAACACACTTAATAAGAGCAAATTGAAGAAGAACAATTTCCTAGATTCCTTTGATGTAAAGCATAAAGCTTCATCATATTCTCATCCTTAACTTGTCACACATTTGAACATTTGAGTATCTTACAATCCCCACTTTCCTTAAGCCCCTCAAATTCAAATTCCTCCCAACTTCACTTCTAATCATAACCTTCCTCTCCTTCTTCATGTATCCATCCAATCCAACTCCAAATAATTGGTAATTTTAAATAGTGACCTAATCAATCTCACCATATTAAAGAACGAGTCAATTTCCCTCCATTTCCTCTCTCTTTCCTCAATACCAAATCCCATCAAATCTTGCCAAATGTTAAACAAATTAAAACGAAGGGTCAAATCCTTAGCCATTAAGTCCTTTAAAAAACCTCCAAAACCTCTGCCTTATAAACCCATTTCCCCTTCTCCTTCTTATTCACCTCTGCCATTTCCAACCCCTGCAATTCCTCAAAGTTCTCGTGCTGCAATGCTTCACCATTCTCACCAAAAGCTTCCATCTTTACCGTTTCTTTTCCCCAAAACTCAATCCTCTGTCCTCCCTGATCCATCCCGGTTCTTTTCCCCTTCACTCCTCTCTTCCCCTTTGCCTACAAATTCCTTCTTTCAGAATTTTACATTAAAAAATGGCGATCAGCCTGAATACATCCACCCCTATCTCATTAAATCCTCTGATTCCTCCCTTTCTGTCTCCTATCCGTCTCAATTCGACAATCCTAAATTCGTCTACCAAGCGTTCGTCTCTGATCTTACGATTTCTGCTTTGAACCGAGGTACGCAGGGAAGTCATGTGATTTCTAATTACAGTGATCTTAGTGTTACTTTGGATTTCCCCTCTTCAAATATGCGCTTCTTTCTTGTTCGAGGGAGCCCTTTTTTGACTTGTTCGGTAACTGATAATACTGCAATTTCAATTTCAACTATTCATGCCATTCTTTCATTATCTTCTAACAGTTCACTCACCAAATTTACAGTTCACCTAAATAATTCCCAAACATGGCTTATTTATTCCTCTACACCGATTAATTTGAGTCACAGCATTTCTTCCATCACCTGTGACGGGTTTTGTGGGATTTTAAGGGTTGCTGTATTGCCTGAATCTGGCCCAAATTATGAAGCGATTCTGGACCGGTTCAGTTCTTGCTATGCGGTATCAGGTGATGCAGCTTTTAACAAACCATTCTGTGTAGAGTATAAATGGGAAAAGAAAGGGTGGGGTGATTTGCTTATGCTTGCACACCCTTTACATGTTCAGCTTTTATCTAGTGAAAATGTTGAAATGTTAGATGGTTTTAAGTATAAAAGTATTGATGGTGATCTTGTGGGTGTTGTTGGAGATTCATGGATATTGAAATCAGATCCTATCTCTGTTACCTGGCATTCAATTAAGGGTATCAAAGAGGAATCTTGTGCTGAAATTGTGTCTGCCCTTTGTAAAGATGTTGAGAATCTAGATTCATCAGCTATAACAACTACTTCATCTTATTTTTATGGTAAATTGATTGCGAGAGCCGCTAGGTTGGCTTTGATAGCTGAGGAGGTGGGTTATCTTGATGTGATCCCTTCTATAAGGAAGTATTTGAGGGAAACAATTGAGCCATGGTTGATTGGGAGCTTTAATGGGAATGGTTTTATGTATGATGACAAGTGGGGTGGACTTGTTACCAAACAGGGCTCAAACGATTCAGGTGCAGATTTCGGCTTTGGACTTTACAACGATCACCATTATCATATCGGTTACTTTCTTTACGCTATTGCCGTTGTTGCAAAAATCGACCCACTATGGGGGAGAAGGTATAAGCCACAGGCTTACACCCTAATGGCTGATTTCATGAACTTAAGCAGAAAGTCAAAGTCAAATTATACCCGTTTAAGGTGCTTTGATTTGTATAAACTCCACTCTTGGGCTGGAGGACTAACCGAATTCGCCGATGGGCGGAATCAAGAGAGCACAAGTGAAGCAGTGAATGCATACTATTCAGCAGCATTGATGGGGTTAGCCTATGGCGACACTCACCTCGTTGCAGTTGGATCAACACTAGCTGCAATGGAAATTCACGCAGCACAGAAATGGTGGCATGTCAGGGAGAACGATAATTTGTACGGTGGAGAATTCACCGTCGAGAATCGAGTGGTGGGTGTTTTATGGGCTAACAAGAGAGATAGTGGGCTATGGTTTGCACCTCCTGAATGGAGAGAGTGTAGGCTTGGAATTCAGTTATTGCCTTTGTTGCCTATTTCCGAGATTTTGTTTTCGGATTTAGGGTTTGTGCGAGAGCTTGTGAGTTGGACTTTGCCGGCTTTAGGTAGGGAAGGTGTGGGTGAAGGGTGGAAAGGTTTTGTGTATGCATTGGAAGGGATTTATGATAAAGAAAGTGCTTTGCAGAAGATTAAGAGATTGAACGGTCATGATGATGGTAACTCGCTTACGAATCTTTTATGGTGGATTTATAGTAGAGAACACTACGAAGATGAATGGTGTGAGGGAGGAGGAAAGTTGTGCTGGTTTGGTCACTATTGTCACTAAATTTCTTATCTCATTTGTCTATGGAGTTATTTCGAAAATTGTGATTGTTTCTTTTGTGTGTTCTGGATTTCTATACAAACATGAAATGGAAAAAAAAAAAGCATTTTCTTCTTTGCTCATGTTAATATGGTGATTGTATAAGCAATATAATATTGCATATTTGTTTTGTATTGAAGCTTTTAGAACTTAAGAGATGCTATGCTGAGTTGACTTAATTGTATGCATAACCACAGATATGATTCTGTTTTTTTTATCTTTGTACATAATTGGAAAGCAATGGCTTATTAAGGATGTGGCAGAACATAACATACAAGTTGCAACTCTTGATTATGTTCTAAAAATAGAAAAAAAACTTCAATAGTGGATAGTAGTTTATCAAATTCTAGCACTGGAGTGAGGCAGGTGGAATGCAAAAAGGTGTTTATGTTGATGCCAAATCAAGCTCGTTGGTTATCTAATTAAAAAGATACATCAATTTCCATTTTATATGTTCTTGTTTCATTTTAGATTAATTATGGTTTGCTCATTGAAGGTAAGATGCTTCCTTTCTTGGAATCTATCCATTTTTATTTGGGCTGAAATTTATCTCTTTATTGCATCTTGCTTGCCCTGTTCATTATAATTACTAAAAGATATCCTAACTTTATAAAAAAGAAACACAATTTTCTCTATTCTCATATATACTTCACTTTTTGCACAATGGTCTCTCTGGCTGCATTCTTATTCATTTCAATTTCCGCTTATAACTTCTCTTAAAAAAGTGCCTAATTGTTTCTTTCACTGAATCAAATTTTTCCAATTAAATGACTTAATCTTTTGTTATGCTGAATTTCGGTATTGAAGCAATTATTTGTGGGTAAATTTGATATATTGTTAAGACTCTTTTACATTTTGTACAAATGATATGATCATATAGTTAGAGCTTAGAATCTGTCAACTATTTTTCATTGTTCCTAACAAATGGTTGTGGTTGGGAGGAATTATCAACAAATTCATACAGATTTTCGTGTTAAACACCAGAGTTGTCAAGTTAAGATTGATAGTTTCATCTGTCAAATGAAATTGTTATAATTATGTAAGCTGATGTCGTCTTTTAATCTTAGATTTAGTGCATTCAGCAAAGCTGCGAGCAACCATCTTTATGTTGACTTGAAGGTTTATGAACTTCTGAGTTGATTTTAGGTGTTGGGGTATAATTAGGCAAAACTAACTGTCCTAACTTTGATTTCTGCTATTGTTTTAACCTGTCAAGATTTGTTAAACATAAGTAGTTTTCTGGACCGAATTTAATGCATTCAGTTCATTTATAAATTTATCCAGGGTTCAGTTCAATTTGGACAGTTTCGGTTCAGTGCGTCAGTATTTTCTTACTACTATACCAATGTGAGCGTTCTTTCAGCAAATAACAATAACCAAAATGAATGCAATTCCATCATATTAATTACACCGCGTAACAGACATGTGATGTCATCAAGGTAACAATTGAACATGCAATTATATTTTTGTAAACAATTCAGCACGTGTAATTGGGGAATCGTAAAGAATTTCATTCAAATGAATTCTATTGAATTAATTATTTCGAAAACAAGGTCTCAAAAACAATGTTTTTTTAAAAGGAGGTCTCAAAAACAATAATTGTTTTTTGTTGTCATTTACTTTCTTTTTTATGAATTATTTAGTCCGCACTTTCAATCATTCATGGTTGTGATATTATTCAGAGCAATGGTGACAACGAGATGTATGGGATTTTGACGATCTCTTAGCGTGCATTAAGGGTGACCGGGTGACCATCCCCAGTTTCGAAATTGTAGTTCAAACAAAGTGTCCATTTTTTAGTATGCAATATAGTTACCATTAATCATAAGGATTCATTTATTTTATTTTATTTTGAGTTCATTATATTAAAATTTAAAACAACTCTTAATTATAAGTTTTAACATATGTTTCTTTATCATTATAGTTTATTTTTTACTATCATTCACAAGCACTATTTCATAAATGTTTACATCTGTTCATATTTTTTTTATTCAATATACAAACTAAGAATATATGTTATATTGTCCTAAATTGAAAAAAATATGGTAAATATCTCAAGTGTAATCACAAAAGTAAAATTTCAAAATTTTCACATAGCCCCCCCCCCCCTAAATTTTTTATTTCGCCCATTACTCTCAACCTACATTTTGACATGTGTGTCGGGGAATAAAAAAAAATATTGAAAATTAATACACATATCATAATATAAGTTGAAAGACAATTTTTCACATCAATCAACCAGGACAAATCGGTGAAAACATTATGGTAAGGCCATCGATACTCAATCTTTCCTTAATCCAACTTGTATGCTTCTTTTCGATATGCATGGTACAGATTTGGTTACCAATATTTTGACTCATTGTTAACATTAAATCTTGTCCTGATTTTGAAAATTACTCCTGCATATTTTGTCCCATGTTTACGAAGTTAACATTTCTGCTGATAAGCAAAAAGTTACGAACATTTTCTCCAAATCAAATTTATCATTTCACAGCTAAAAGCTCTAATAAAATGCTTAATATTTTCTCCATTCCGGGTTTTTTTTTCGGTTGGGCAAAGAGTTGACAAGATAAGGGCCGTAAGGCTAAATCAAGCTTTGCCCTAGTGTAACCACATCAAAATAATTTGTTTAAATGAGTCTAAATTGGATAACTGAAAAAATTAAGCGCAAACTTGAAAAAAGTACCATACGATTTCAGTCATTTACAAAATGGGATTCGAGAAATTTTTATTTTTTCCATAAGGGAATCTCCAGTTTCAAAATTGTGGTGTTACATTAAATATTATAAACAATTTAACCCTAGACTGAGTTTGTGACTCTAGAGGTCATAGGTTCGAATCACATCCAGGGTGGGTTGGAGATTTTCCTTTGTGATTTAATAATATAAGCGCATTTGCGCAATTTAAAAAAAAATAAATAAATAAACAATTTAACCCTCTAATTATTTAACATTTTTATTTCAAAATTATACATCAATATTTGAGAAATTTTCAAAAGTTTTTTTTTATTGTTTTACAGTTTTTTAAAGTTTGTTATCATAATTTAATTAAATAAATATTTGTACTTTTAAAAAAATTGCAAACTTTTCTGATGACGTGTATTGTGTTTTTAGAATCCATCGTGCAAAAATTCAGATAAAGACAAACAAAATAACTCATTTTCGTGATAAAATTTAGTATTGAGAATCCTCTATTTGTAAATTTTTTGAGACGGCGACCTCCTTTTGCAAAAACAAATCCTCAGACCTTGTTTTACAAATGAGTGTAACCATTAAGTACTTTTTTGAAACAAAATACGAAACATATACCTAACCATAAGAACTTACTCGAAAAATGGAAATTTTTATAATGAATACATAAATTTAAATGATGCATATGAATTCTTTTAAAAACTAATATGTGCAATTTTTATACGATTCAACATGTTTTGTTCCTTAAAATTGAACCTCAATGGACTTACACTTGAAACTAATAATAATTTATGTTAATAATTACAAATAATTATTTAAATATATATAATAACTAAATTATTTTATAAATTAATAATTAATTAACTATCAATGTGAGCACAAGATTCTTGGTCTCTCTCGCGAAACGATGATGAAAGTTTATATTCATACTTCCTCTACGAGCTTTTGCGAATTCACAATCAGGCTAAGATGATGTTAAAAGAAATTCTCTCGGCCATCCTAACCTTTCCTTCATGCTAAAATATTTATTTTAACCTTTAATTTATTTTATATGAAGGTTTTTTTTTCCTTTTCCCTTTGTTAGAAAATAATGCAAGTGTTTTTAGTATTTAAAAACTCCTTCATTCTTCACATAGAAAGTATATAAAATACATAAAAAATATTAAAAGGGTGAAGGAATGCTCCCTCAACCAACTTATGATCTGAATTTAACTATTCCAGAGATTTCACCCTTCTATGTTTATCCTCAAAAGGATGAAGGAACGCCCCTCCATATTTTTCTCCAGAATTGATGGTTTTATGTAATCAGTTTCTCATGACTAGGGCTAACCAACCCCCCATGTTCCCTCACTTAATGATCCAAGTGGAAGAAGAGGCATCGACACTCGAAAACTTCATGATGCTAGAATTGATAAATTACAAGGGAAAGGAGATCCTATAACTTACATCCAAATGAAAACTATGATGCAAAATCTAGAAATGATCAAACAAGAGCAAGAAGAGATTTTCGAGTCCTACAATGAAAAATGGATGACCGTGAAAGTCCCCTTGAAGTATAACTTGATTTCTTGAAGATGATCACAAAGCTACTTGATATAGCACTTCCATTCTACAAAGTATACGTAGGGATTAATGAGTATTCTAGCTATAGTTATGTACTTGTCAATGGCGAGAAGTGGGAAAGAGTTCTCAAGATTGAGCAAACCTCCAACCCGAATAGTGGAAGGATGGGGTACAAGAAGATTACCAAAGAGGAAATGTTTACTTTTTTTTCAAAAAGAAAACAACCTATGATCCAAGTTGCATAGCCTGTTAATGTGAGCATTGTCCGAACTATAAAAGAATATAAACTCGATATCTTCCCTTATGTAGTGCATTTAACTTAACTCTTCGCTAAGCTTCGAGAGCTTAGGATCATAGATAACTTGAGACCATTTGCCCCACCCAAGGTTAATGAAAGGAAGAAATTCTGTGTTTATCATGTGGCAGTGGGCTATCACATAAATTATTGTGAAACCCTACTTAGGGATATTCGGGAGTTGATCAAGGAAGTGAAGTTTCAGGCTCCTTTTTTAAAGTTGAACAATGCTAACAATCTACCTTCCCATGTTAAAAAGAAGGTATCAACTAAGCATGATCAATCTTAGAAGAATGTGGGTAAGTTGATAATGCGCCATGACCATGCTATTGAGAAAGATATAAGCAAACATCACTGGGTATCTTAGGAGCTACAGAGCCTAAGTTCCTCATACACTAGGTAGGATTGGGTTTCGCTCCTTATCATAATCACAATGAGCACAAGAAGCCTACTTTTTATGACATGGCCAATGTGTGAAATCGCAACCAAGAGCTACACAAGGGGAAATTTGAACATGTAGATCACAAGGGCTAGTCTTGGATAGTGTCCGAAGGGTCCACTTTAAGAAATATTGATGTCGTCATTATCTTCACTGTTAATCCTGCTCCAATCATCCACACCTCTATTACCACAATTATTGCTCCTTCTACTATCACCCTCACTACCTCTATTGATGGTATCTTAATGGTCACTACTCCTATCATCGATCCTCTTCATGTTGATCTCTTAGGAAAGATCGCTACTCTTACTCTAGTTATCCATACCTTTATCGCTCCTTTTGTAACTACTACAGCCATTACCAAGGAAGACCCTTCACTTGTGGAGGAAGAAGAAATTATGATGATGTTATTTTATTTGGTAAACTCTATATGTATTACCTTTATTTTAATGAAAATATCTAGACTTTGCTTACTTGTTTAATGGTTCACCTAACAGTGTCATGCATTCATATGAGTCTACACATAATGTTTTTAGCATACACGATGTGTCTTTGAATGAAATTAACTTGGGTATAAATAAACACCTAAAATGGAAACTATATCCAATATTCAAACCCTGGTCGAAAAAAGAGAGATTGAAAATGTGCTTAAATGTCAAATGAGCTCTTTTTCCTAGTTGTATGAAGAAATGCTGAGTATGGACAAAGAAATTGCAAAGTATAGAATTCTGAATAATCCAAATTTCAGTCCAATTTGGTAGAAGTTGCGAAGATTACGTTCAAAATGGGTTGACAAGATTAAGGCAGAAGTAGTGAAGCAGCTCGAAGCCAAGTTTCTCAAGGTTATCAAATATCCAAGTGGCTAGCAAATATCATCCCCATAACTAAATAGTAAGGTAAGTGTTTGTATGGATTTTAGAGATCTAAGCAAAGCATTGCTAAAAAATGACTTCCCATTTCCACACATTGATGTATTGGTCGACAACGCAATTAAGGACTCAATGTATTCCTTCATGGATGGACTTTCAGGTTATAACCAAATTCTCATGGACATTATTGATAAAGTCAAGAGGATATTCATCATCGAATGGGGAGTGTACTGCTAAAAAGTCATGCCATTTGGGTAGAAGAACTCCAAGATAACTTACCTGTAAGTAGTGACAACATTGCTCCATGACATGATCCATGAGGAAGTGGAAGTCTACAATGATGATATGCTAGTCAAATCCATAACTCGAGAAGAGTACCCAGAGTTGTTAGACCATTTCCTTACAAGAATAGAGAAGTATAACTTGCATCTCAACCCAAAGAAGTGTGCTTTTGGTGTGACATCCAGCAAACTGCTAAAGCACAATTTTAGCCAATGGGGGATAGAGATGGATATGGATAAGATAAAGGTTATCAAAGATAGAAAAGGAAGTAAGATCATTTCTAGGATCACTTCAGTATGCCAATCATTTCATTGCTTGATTAATAACCATTTGTGAGCCGATATTCAAGTTGTTGAGAAGTATCAACTGATAGTTTGGAATGATCAGTGCTAGCTAGCTTTTGAAAGGATCAAGACATATTTGAGCCTTCCAATCCTCAAACCACTAAGACCTGGAAAATCTCTCATTCTCTACTTGGTTATCGAAGAGTCTTCACTAGGGTCAATTCTTGTTTAAGAACAAAATGAAAAACGTGAGCACATTGTGTGCTACTTGAGTAAAAAGCTTCTTGAGTATGAAAGTCGATGCATAGTAATTGAGAAGACATGTGCGAAATTGGTTTGGCTTGCTAGGAAGCTCTGACATTACTTATAGTCATACCGAATCTAATCTGTAGGTAAGATTAATTTGATGAAGTATTTATGTCAGTCTCCCACCTTAGCTGGCAAGCTCTCTCTTTGGATACTTATTCTCTTTAAATTTGATATTGAGTGCATCACTAAGAAGGTGATCAAAGGTCAAACAATCATGGAATTCCTAGCTATCCCAAATCGAGAATTTAGATATCCCAAATGTACAGCTTGTAGCAATCAAAGTAGCCAGTGATGAATAGACTATGCTCTTTGATGGAGCTATAAATCATCGAGGAGTAAGTCTAGGAGTTATCTTGGTAATACTGTAGAATGAAGTTATTTTGCTGTCTAAGCGCTTTGAGTTTTTTATTACAAAAAATGGGGTAGAATATGAAGCATCTCTGTTCAGCTTGCAAGCTTTGAGAAATGTTGGCACATTGAAAGTTACCATCATCGAGGATTCTGCCTTAGTCATTCGACAAGTTGTTGGAGATTGGGAAATCATAGAAGAATTTCTTTCCCATATCATAACGTAGTGTGGAATTTGGCCGTGAAATTCAAGAAGTGTGTGTTTTGGCATGTGCCCCGAGATGAGAATCATATGGTCAGTTCCTTGGCTACCTTAGCCTCTGATAATTAATCTAGATAGGTAATGAACATGTGAACTAGCATGGTGGAATTTCAAAACTTAAAATTAATCTAAAAGGAACTCCTAAGAATGACATGATTAATATAATTTAATTGAAATGTTCCATAGGTGCATTAGGTTTATAAAACTTATTAAAAGAAGCTTAACATCTAAGTTTAAAGCATTACCAATTGATGTGTGTCTTCCATTTGCAATGGTAGAGTGATCCCTTTTAAAGTTATTGGTCGGTAAACTGGCTAATAACAATAGCAGAGGGGGAGGGGGTGAGTGCGTATACTGGGTTATTTTAGATTATTTTTGTTTTAATGATAACTCAGTATGGTTTTTATATGCGTACTAAGTATGCTTGTTGAGTGCAATATAAAAACTTATAAACTGTTCAGCTCAGCTGGCACAGTTTTATCTTCAACTCTGTACTGAGTACTATTACTCAATATGTGCTGGATATCAAGCAAATGAAACAGTATGAGAAATGAATGAGCAAGAAGCTGATTAAGCTAATTTCTTAGAGTTAGAACGTTTACACCTGAGATTTTATCCTGGTTCAGCCTCTGCCTAATTAAGTCCCCAGATTCCTCTCCAAGCTTTAATCCACTAGTGATTCGTTCCTTCAATAGGAGGAGCAGCCTTTACAGTGGGTAGACATAATTACAAAAAGTCCCTTCTTTCAAACTAACACTTCCTCCATTTGGGCACCCTTCCCAAATAGACACTTGGACAGAAACAATTACAGAAAGTCCCTCCTTTCTAACTACCACTTCCTCTGTTTAGGTAACCTTCCTAAACAGACATTCAAATCTCAACAGAGAATAGCAAACTGAATTCAACTTATAAAATGTTGAATCTTACAATGTAATTTCTCAAGGTTAGTTCTCTCTATTACAAACAGTTATCAAAATGGTTGTTTGCAGATTGCTTGATTTAGAATTTCTGTGAAAGCTAGAATAATTTGTAGTGACTTTAGCTCTTAAGGAAATTCAAGGTGATTCACCGTCTTTTAATGTCTACTTCAGTCTTCTATTTATAGTTTGAAGTTCTATGAAGTAGCCATTCTAGACTTCTCTTCTTTTGCAATTCTTTAATATTTCTTCCCTTCACGTCTTTCAAATCTTCCCATTGGAAAGTCTTTGGAACGCTTCAGAGGTAGAAATCTGAACGTTGTGAAGAGTTAAGCTTCTGTGTACGTAAGCTCTTTTATCTTCAATCAATTCAGACTTGGAGAGAAGGACGTGTGTGATGCAACGAGCAATCTTTATTGGTTGGTGTTGCTGATGTAATCTGACACGCGTGGAGACACTAAGGAATGGGGTTGATAGAGGCGTACTCTTTCTTGTACTTTTGTGAAAATGTTCCAAACAAGATTTAATGGAGTTGAACTACATTTGTCTTGTGTGAGCCACTATGAATATTCTATTATTTGTTGCATTAGTTGACTTGCAAAGTCACAAATGAATATTTTGTTTCTTCACAGAAACCGTTAGTAGTATATCTGTCAATATATCCTCTCTGTGTCTTATTATAATGCTTTTAATTAACTAAAAGCTATACTCAGTTCATGCTGAGTTATTATTCATTAAACTACATAGTACTCAGCACGGGGTTTAACCAGTTAAAACTGAACTCAGCTTTTCCTATTCTAAGCCGTAAATTAATTAATTACCATCAGCAAACTGAGTTGTTTTATCCCAAAACACAAACTCACGTTTAGCTTCATTAATTAAGAGTATACTTAGTACTTAATTAAATTCATTATCTTATATGGTTTGCTATTTCCAAAACACCTCAAGTATTGTTAGATACTGAGTAACTTGAGTTCAACAATCTCCCCCATTTTGGACAGATAGCAAACTAGGTAGATGAAGAATTTAATTAATTAAGATAGTTTAATAATAATACAAATACCTAGTGATGTAAGATTTTCCTTTGCTGAGTGACTTCCCTTAGTCAGCTTAAAAACTCCCCCATATTGAGTGAGTCTTCGTTCAGCAGCTCAGCTCCCCCATACTTAGAGGATTCTTCTTTTTGGGACTTCTACCTTACTTCAGCTTATCTTCAATGTTTGGTCTCTTATATGAAATCCTGCAATACATATATCAATACGGCAGAGATAATCATACAACATACTATAAGTTAAGAAGAACTTAACTTTTGAAGTGAAAAAATTGTATATTATTAATAGAAAAACTTAGTCAGTACATAATGTATGTTCTGAACTAAGAGTACATTAAGTCCTATTACAAGTTTTATTCAACTACTTGGAACTAAGCCTATGGCCTATGAGCTGAGGAAGAAGAGGTTCCATGCTATTTTTGTTTATCCTTGTTCTGAGTTCTTGACCTTTGATGTGGATCCTTGTGCTGTAGAAGAGATCCCTTGTGCTGACTTGTCATTCAGATTGCATCTTCAGCTACTTTCTCCCCCATTGCTATCTGGCCTTGAACAATCTGATCCAAGCACAGATTAAAAGCTTTGAGAGAAGCTTGGAAGTTTTCCTACTGGCCGATGATTGTAGGGGATATCTCTTGTTCTAGTTGCTCCTTACCCTTAGTTGAGAGAAAGTCTTGGTCGTTCAGTTCACTCAGCAGCAGATGATGGCATCGCGAGAGATGGGCAATCTGATCAAAGCCTTGGTTAGCAAACTATTAAAAACACGGGAGTAAGCCGCGAAAG
>CATIWQ010046394.1:0-14747 GCA_949673415.1 Euphorbia schlechtendalii
AACCTAATCGAGTTTGGGCAAATTTATCGAGTAAGAGAGTCGTCGATCCCAAAAATTCTCCTAACAAACTTATTAAGGATGAATGTATTCTTCTTCTCCACAAATACCTTTCCACTTCGGTATTTTGTCGAGTCGAAAATACTAAAGTTGAAAAGAAGGACTTGTTTGTTCTCTCATGCACTATGATGAAGCAAAAAGCGGAAATTGTGGATATAATTTGGGATATGATGAAGAAAAACTCGACGAGCATGAGGAGTAAAATTGGAGCGGTCAAAATTATCACCGCCATAGTCTTGGGTGCAAGAGGTGAACTCCCCTATGTTCAACAACCGGGTGAGTATTTTCGATATATGGATGGAAACTATTTGAAGAACACAGAATTACTCTAAGAGCAAGATAGTGTTTATTCTTTCTATTCCTACTCCAACCGCACCAAGAAACTCAATTTGACTCAAGAAGATTCTTCCATCGGACCATCAAATCCATCCGTCAACCATCGAAAAGGAAAAGAAACAATGACCGAAGTAGAAGAAGATGATGAAGACGAAGAAGCTCCGGAAGATTGGAAAGCTAGCATGCAACTTAAGTTGGATAATTGCCAAGCAGAACTTGGAGTTATGAAGAAGGACATGAAGATTCTAAAGAAAAGTAATAAATCAATGCTTCAAAAATTACTTTCATTCTTTAGAAAGCAAAATTGTCAATTCAATCCTAGTTCACCGGATTCTCCTTCACAATAAACGTGTTTATTTATTTTTCTTACTTTATCTTTTCTTTTAATAATTTTTAGACTAGTTTTAGTTGTTAGTTTAGATTTGTATTAAATGTCTCACAATGAGGACATTGTGTTCTTTAAGTGTGGGGGGGGGGGGAATTTGTAAAAATCCTATAAAATCTAAAAAATTGAATAAAATAAAAAAGCGAAGAATTTGAAAATTTTTGTTGATTTTCGTGTCAATTAATAAATTATCATTTCTTATACTTTACTAACAATTGTCCAAGGTTATTGTAAGTGTTAGGTTTTGCAAGTTTGATGTTAGTGCAAACATTTGAGCGCATGTTGAATTTGAGCGTTAGTGGCACAACATTTATCAAATTGGCAAGGATGAGTGGTGAGTAACATTCAAGAGCAACATTCCAAGTAAGTTTCGATATATATTTCAATGCAACATGAATTAGTATAAGTTTTATAGTTTTAGTTTAATGCTTCCGAAAAGTTTAAGTGGTATACTCACTACAATAGTCTTTCACCAAATAAGGTACGAACTTTTTTACAAAAATTTATACACTTCTGTTGAATTTCCTTGAGGACAAGGCAAAAGTTAAGTGTGGGGGTATGATAAGTGTATAACCACACTTATTATCACATTAATTTTATGCATTAAACACTATAGTTTTAGTCATTTTTACACTTCATATAAAAGATTTCATGTGGTATGTAGTTGTTTTTTATGCAAATGAAAATACTAGGTAAATCTTGGGAGTAAAATGATCTAAAGTGGAATTCTATGAAAAAAGAGTGAAAAAGGTGCAAAAAGATGCGTGGAACTTAAAGATTTGGCTTAGGATTGAAGCTGTCGAAGATCAGTGAAGTTACAAGGAGATTTTTGAAGAAAAACTCAATTCACGGTTGCGAAAATCATTCGTAGTCGTAACTTATTCACTTCAAAAATAGAAGATTGCCAATCAAGATTCACGGTCTTGACTTGTACATTACGGTCGTGACATGGTCGATTTTATGGTTCTATCTCTTTAACTACCAACCGCCAGATAAGCATGATCAACCACCATAAACTACCAACAAATAGACACCTATCAGAAGTCAACCAATCATGAAAAGGTGCTTATCTATTGTGGATTATGTCAAAGCTTCTCAACCAATCACAATGAAGCGATGCAATCTTTTACTAATGGACACAACCCTTCGTTTGGATAAACGCAACCCTTCAAACTCTATAAATAGGGCTCCAATCCATCACAATTTCGTGGAATGCATCAAGTGTGCAAGGAAGTACAGAATAAAGAGATTGATATAGTGTGTGTGTGTGTAGATAGATTCGCTACATTCTTAAGTGTTCGCGAGAAAATGTTTAAGTGATTCGAATCCTTGTTTCGATCAATATATTTCTTTATATTCTCGAGCAATTGTTGTTTAAGTGTACTTGCAAATCACTTATCGATAAAAGTTTTCATTCTTCAATATTCGTTTGTTTGATATTCATAAATAATAGCATCCTTTCGGAGGTTCTGTACAGGCCAATGCCAAATTCAAAGCAGACGCAGGTTTTGCGGGAATTGACGACTCCCATTTAAAGAGTGGATATGATTTGATAAACTTTAGCTTTCACTTGCATACCTTACAACTTTGCTTTGCTTTCTACTTATACTTTCTATTTTGAAGTTTATGATATGGCTATGTGTCATAATGCATATTTTGTGCTAAGTCTTTTATGTTAATCAAGTTATATGTGTTGGCATTAATTTTAAGAGTAGTTTCGGGGTTAACAATATCATGTATAATCACTGGATCTGTGATATAACGCTGTTTAGTGAGCTAACATTTTTGGAATGGTAACTTGATAAATGTGGCTATATGAGAGCGACCCTAACTAAGCATAGTATTGACATTGTCCAGATTTATATAATTGTCTTATTTCGTTTGTGCTAGGTTTAGAAAAGTTTTTTATGTATTGCTCTACGGCGAATCATTAAACATCTAAGTGTGTTGAATCGGGTTTGTTAGATCAATCTAGTGCGTCATAACATCTTTGTTGAACTTGTAAGTTTTCTCTGCTGTACTTATTCGTAGTGAAAATCTATATATTTAGAGTCTCTAATCTTCCACATCTATATTTACTCAACTTTTCATTCTAAACTTCCTATCTAAAAATCTCTAATCTATTTTTATTTTCTTTTCTTTGTCTTTCCTTATTGATCTTTAGACTTGGTTCCTTCCCTGTGGGTTCGATATCTTTTAAAACTACATCACAACTGTATACTTGCAGTTATCATCATTTTTCTATTTGATAAGAGGTATTGACAACACTTGCATTTTATGTGAACAAGTTTTTGGCATTATTATTAGGATAAGCCTTACGAAACAAGTGTAGCCAAGTCTTGTAAATAAGTTATTAAACTTATCAGTAGAAAAGTGGCGAACATAGACCAATACATACAAATATGCACAATGTTAGAGGTAGAGGAAGGGGTGGCGGTGTTGGAGGGCATGGGAGCAAGCATGTATCTCATAAGTTTGATGTAGAAGATATTTTTTATGCACTTGGCGAAAATCTACCGGTTCAAAATAATCAACAACTAAATGAAAATCAAAATTTGCAACCCCCACGTGTTGGAAATCAAAATGATCAGCCACAAGGAATCAAAAATCAGAATAATAATATTGATGAAGAATAAAATGACAACAATGATACAAACAAAGTTATTTTGGAAGAAGAGCAATTTGTGAATGGGCATAGAGTTTTGACTCTTGTTGGAAATATGTAAGTTTATTTAATATTCATTGGGTTAATTTATATTAGAACTCTTCCTTAACTGACAAAGAGTCATATAATTTGGCCACATCTCTTTCTTAAATTGGTCATGCTCTATAATCTATAATTTGTTTTCTATTATGTTTTAGACTAATGTCATCAGATATAGTGGCTGGGGCTATTTGAGATCCACTTAGATCTCATTGGAAGAATGTATCTCATGAAACTATGGAATACTACTTTGAAGAATTTAGGGTATATTCTTTTCTTTTATTCTTGAAATGTTTAAGGACTAACAGTGGGAATGAACTTCTTTTGATAATTCACTTATTCTTCCATTTATTGAGAAATTTATAGCCACTATTTTGTGAAATGTTCTTAAATTATTGAATCTCTTATGAATTTATAGAAAGTATATTATTGGGAAGATGGCATGGAGACAAGGGTTAAGAAAGCATGGAACAAAAAGGCTGGTGAGCGTTATGCAGATTTGTTGAGTAATGCCAAATGTGAGAATAGGAAGCCTGCATTTGTGTAAGAAAATATATGGGCTAGATGGAAAAGGCATTGGGAGAGTGAGGAACCTAAGCTTTTATCTGAGAGGAACAAAAAGAATAGGATGGGTTAAAATGGAGTTGGTCCTTCATGCCATACTGGAGTATCTATTAGTACTATGGAGCATAGGAGAAGACTTGTGAGTATTTCACATACATTCTTCAGAAATTAACCTTTAATAGCCATGCTTTACTTGTCTTTTGAGTCTTAAGTTAATCAAAATTTAGATAAAAAAGCACAAGACAAAAGGTTGAGTTAGATTGTAACGTCCAGGAATTGCACTATATAATCTATTATTTTTCTACATCTCCTCACAGTGGTAGTTTATAATGAGAAAACTAATATCATAACCCTGAAAATAAGGTATTATTCTAAATCAATATCAGCTTCATTGAAGTTATATATATATTGAAACTTAACAAGGTTTATATTTGTATAGTGTAATACACTTGCTGTTCATGCCTCCTAGTTTATGTTTTTATGTGTTTTTCTTGTATTACATGTTGTGTTTCCAATATTATCTGGAATTCAGTTTACTTGCATCGAATATCTTAAAAATATCTGATTTGTCTTCTTTTATGTGAAAAAATCATATCCCCTCCAATTTAAGACAGTTTAGAATGTCATATATGTTAACCAAGATTTTCACCGTGATTATAGACACGTACAACTTACAATATCTTTTTTGTTTGTTTTTATATTGCTCTTTCAAGACTCGATCTTTTACTTTGTCATAGTTTTTACTTTGTTAGCAAAAGATATTTTGTTTGCTCGCATACCGCTTGTAGCAAATCAGTTCTAATGGTGGGTATTGACCATATTTTGTTCTTTGACATAAACTACATTTCCAAACAAGAATTTTGGTTTATTAAAATGGTCCTCTTTAATTTTCTATTGTTAGACATTCTTCATATGTTTTTGCAGTAATCAATGGAACCTTAGTGTACATCGTAATCAATAGTTGTTTCATTTGTGTCATGGAGTTGAGCAATTAGCAACTTTTTCATTAGTGTCATGGAATTGTAGACACATGATTAATATTTACTAAGGAATGCTGATTAATTTTTAATAACATGTCATTGCCACCGTCTTCATAATATATTCAACCATGTTCAATGTTTCAAGATTGGGATGTATTTATCTATTTTCTATTCTTGAAGTTCTTTCTTGGGTTCATTTTCATGATGTTTATGTCAACCTTAAATTTTTTTTTTATACAGACAAAACATTTGGGTCAAGAGCCTACTCATTTTGAACTTTTTTTACACACTCATATTAAAAAGGGTGATGGAAAAACATTTGTTGATTCAAAGTCAAAGATGTTCATGTGAGTTGTATTCTTCATGTGTTTTCTTTCTTTATATTCATTTTCTTTTTACAAACTAACACCTTTAATGAATAATTTCCTTTTGAATTACATTATACTTTATAGGAACGTATGATAGCTATGGTTCAGGACCTAGAAGCTAATTCTAAAGACATAGATGAAAATCAAATATATTTAGAGGTGAAAAAAGGAAAGAGGAATGATCATGTATATGGTCTAGGAGCAGTTGGTATTGAACATTTTAGAAACCAAAAATATGGATCATTAGGTATTAGTTCATTTCATGAATTCATTACTTGACCACTAGTACAACTATTGATGTTATAGTATAATAGAAAATAGAACTGCCAATAATTTCAAATTAATTTGCATGCTTGATAAAAGGAAGATGCATTTTTCGTAGGTCTTCATCCAATGCTTATACAACTAAGTTGAAGAATAAAGTTGAGGAATTGGAGAAAGTGGTTAGCAACGTTACTCAACAATTACAAGAAATAAGGAACGAAATGGATCAACAATTACAACAAACAAGGAACGAAATGGATGAGTATGTGCGGGCAATAGTTCAACAAGTGTTATCAAGCTCGAGTATTGATATGTCACTACCTCTCAGATCATAGTATGTCATACATACTGTGAGCACAGGATTTTGTACCAGCTCGCGCATTCGATGATGATGGCTTTTTCGGGATTTTATCCTTGAATCACACATTTTTCGAGTATCCTGACGTATCCGAATGGGAATCCTCCTCGTCTCTAATTCAGAAGGATGCTTTAGATAAAATTATTTAATTTTATCCAAAAATTAATAAATAAAAAATATAAAAAATATTAATTAAAAAAAAATATGAAAATACCGGAAAAATTTGAAAATGAAAACCCGGGGGAACTGAATCCCGGGCCAGCCTCGCTGGCGAGAACCTCGCCAAACTTAGCGAGGCAAGGCTCACCAAGCTCTTGGCGACGCCTCGCCATGGGGAGGTCTCGCCAAGACGTAATGAGGCAAGCCTCACCAAGATTGGCGAGGCCTCGCCAAGGACACGGTGAGGAGCCTCACCAGGCTTTTCTCCGGCGAGGCCCCTTGTCGGAAAAACTTACCTTTTTTGGATTTTTCAGGATTTTCTTATAAATAGTTGGGTCATTTTCGATGATCTGGGCCCCGGAAATTCAGACAAAAAATATAGCTTTCAGAACGACTTCAAATTCTAAGAATATAACGAATAATTTTTGGACTTTCTACTACAACATTTTCACTTAAACAAAAAGACGAGGAGGATTTCTTAAGGACCGATCGGATTTCATCGAAGTGGATTCATTCAGTAAGGGTAAGCCTCTGAGTTCCTAGAACTGCAATCCCTGTGTTTTCAGTGTTTAATTTCTTGTTTTGATTTCTTTTGTGAACCTAGGATTTTCGTTACTTTTATTTTATTTCAACTGTTGTAATTCTTCTTCATCTTTTATCTTTATTAAAAGGAGACGTATGTTAGAACACCCACACGAAGGGAATAAAATATATTCCCGGATAACAGACCTCACTTTTTACCATGTGAGCATTCTCATTAATTAAAATGAGCAACTAATGTGCTAATAAAATAGACTGTTTTATTTAAATGACAAACACAATATCGCGATATTTTTTTAGGCCGCACAGGCCTCGTTAATTTCAAAATCAAACATACGTGCTATCCCCTGTGCTAACCTTTGCGGATGCAGGTAGATTAGGATTAGATGTATGTTTAGGATTTTAATTTTCCTTCGGGTATTGTAATTTCAATTTTTGGGAAATGTAATTAATAGGTTAGCGGGTGGTTGCATCCCCCGAATTTTGAAGCCTTGTAATTTTCATTTTCCGCTTTTACTTTCCGCGTTTACTTACAGTTTTGTGGATGATTTATTATTTCACTTTGTGAATAATTTATTATTTCGCAATACGTGAATCATTCATATAAACTCTAAAAATGACCTAAGTGTGAATATGCACAACTAAAAGAAAACGGTTTTCTGTAGATGTAATTTAATGTGATCACTTAAGAAATAAGCAACTTATCCCGAACCCGAATCTCTGTGTCTTGGTGGGCCGTCCCCTGGACGTTAAGCCTCACAGGACTCTAATTCCTGGAAAGAGCTAATCCAGATGGTGACTCCACACTAAGAGACGACGGATTCGGGTTCGAATCGACCTTAAACATTTTTCACCTTTTTCTCTTTCAACCTTTTTTCCCGGGTCCCTGACCCGATGCCTTTTTTTTTTTACAAACACCCCGGTAGACTGCGCCTCTCATCTCTGCGCGCTCTCGGCCCACCACTCCGTGTCGTCCGCTCACATTGGCGACTCCGCTGGGGATTTTTTCTAAAAACTTGTTTTTTTTCAAAGGTTTTAGATTTTGGATAAGTGCCGAAAATTATTGATCACATTATTCTGTTTTCTCTTAATTTTGACATATTAATAATAATGCATTGCAGTAGAAGGGATTAGCCCATAAGTCTAAGGTACCCCTATTACCACGAAGCTTTCTCTTGTACTAATCTGCCTCCCTAAGAAAAGATAGTACTTGAGCAAGTGGGGCACTTGTTGCCATATCACATGTACCTCCCTCGTTAGAACCTATTTGGGGAGAGGCTTGGAGTGTATTTTAGTGCAACAAGAAACTTCTACATCAACAACCCATTTATAAACCTCATGTAAATAAACCATAAGCATTATCCCTAGGGTGTTACCCAACAAATGACCATGCATTATATTTTTCTGTAGGTGCGCTCCTTAGTATCTTCATGGTACTAAGATGAACCGAACTTAGGATAGAGACTAGCCAAAAATCTTATGTGTGGGAGTTGTATGGTTGGACGAAAGATAATGTGTGCTATGTGCTAAGTATTTACCGCTTTTTCGATTCATCATGCATTGTACAAATGTGCCATGCTAACCACAAATTTTCGTGCAGACACTTAAACACACACACTCATGATACTAAACATGGTTTGATGTCACTCATATGTAGGAACTTAGTCGACACTCGAGATCATGTCACCTTAGGATGACCTAAAGTCAACTAGAATCATGTTGCATCACTCACCCACATCTTTGTGTGATGCCTACATGACATCCGACTCATAAGATAAACTTACCAAAATCCCGGTACGATGCCCATTTGGCATCCAATTTACCACCCTTTCGAGGCACTCGTATACGCCAAAAGCCTACCTTAGGTAAACGTAAATACAAAAGATGTCCCAGTTGATGTCCTAACCTAAGCCCTTATAGGGTGAATTTTTTCTCACACATCACTACATATCTTTAGTGATGATGTCTACTGACATCTAAGACTTTGGCCTGATAGGGGAAAAATGACCAAATCATTCATTTATATGTTACTTAAGGTATTTTTTCTCCATACATTTAGAGTATGCCTTACACTAGTGTACGTCATATAGCCTACTCACACATAAAGGGAGCTAGCTCTCAAACCTTTGACCTATCACCACACGGGTAATTAGGCCACTTCATTACAGCATACCACTTTATGTTATCCTAAGGATAGGATACAGATCTCAAAACCAATGGACCTTCATTCATCGCATGGACTAACGATCTATTCTTTTTTGTGTGTAATTTTATCTTACATCATGGCACGTTAACCCTTTTTCGCAGCCATAACATTAAATATCTCACGCATCAATCACGCATCATGATTTTAGATGCATTCCTTAATGATCTCCTTGTGTATATCAGCTAGGAAAAAGCCACTTCATTAGAAAACTTAGATCAGGGCTTCCGGCCAGCTGACCCGTCTATCTCCAGTCACGGTTCATCAGGAAGGAGTTCCTTACACCGACTCTAGCTCGGATTTAGATCAAGACACTCCTCGCAGCATGTCCAATCAGCAAGAAGAGAATGTGGTTAGTGAGCAAACTCTTGGGGTGGCTCAGAACCCACAAGCAAATCAATTATCGGTGAGCGCCGAGATTGCTGCAGCTATGAACGCTTTCGCCAATAGTGACCATTTTTTGTCATTCTTCAACCATCACGCTAGAACTGGGTAGCCCGAGCAGAGGGTGAATGATGTGGTACCGAATGCTGGCGGCACAACTCTAACAGGCGGACCTTCAAGGTTTGGAAGTGCTGGCATAATCACCCCTACACTTTATCAGGGTCAACCACAAATAGTGTATGAGCCACAGGTGGGTGGCCAATTCTTCTCGGGGCAGGGTTCTTTCGATCCAAGGGCAGTGGGATCTTCGGAGATTAAGCCCTCTTCTAATTACATCCCCTTTATTCAAGGGATGGCTCAGCCTACAGTACCCAACTAGGGTGGACCCTCTCAGGCATTCCAGGGTCAAGGGCAGTATTACCAGAATTCGCAGTATGGGGGTTTCTCGAAAACCCCAAACAATATCCTTCAACGGCCTGGAATGGCTGAACTCTGGAGACAGTTCTTAGCCACTCATGTGTAGGGGCAGAGGGGAGCAATCCTAGTGCAGCCCACAGTTGGGGATGAGGATACTTTGCCACCAACCTTTGCTATGCCTCAATTTGAGAAGTACATAGGCAACACTAATCCTCGTGCGCATATTGCGCATTATCAGAATGTGATGAGGGCTTTGAGGATCAGTGACCGAATGATGGTGAAACTGTTTATTGTTACGTTGGGAAGTCCGGTAAACGAGTGGTACAATCACTTGCCGATGGATATAGCCTACGATTGGGGATTTTTATCCCAGGAAATGGTGGACCATTATGGGTTCAATACTCTAATAATCATAACCATGCAGAATCTGGAGGTGGTGAAGCAACAACCGGGGGAGAATTTCAAGCCCTATTTTGAGAGATGGATGGCTACGCATGTGCATTTACAATCTCGCTTATCTTTACCGGAGATAATCGTGAAGCTATTAGATGGTGCACTACCATCTTATCGGAAGAGGCTGGGATCCGAAACTTTTCACAGCTATCAAGAAGTTTTCATTCGAGCTGAGAAGATAGAGCGCTATGATGCCATGGAGGTGGAGACGGGGTAGCAGGTTGCTAAGCCCTATTACAGAAAGAATGATTCCAATCCGATGCAGGTGAAGGCGAAGTAACCTGTAGTACAATTGGTGAATGAAGAGAAGGTAGCCGTTGTTAGGTTACCAAAGGAAGAATATCATGGCATCTCGCCATATGCTGCTAATTTGGGATTCTTGTTCACCAAGCTGCGTGAACTTAATCAGTTAGAGAGCTTGAAGAAACATGTCCCTCCCAGGCCAGAAGAGAAGAATAATTATTGCCATTATCATGTGGCCGTGGGGCATCGCACAAATAACTGCAAGGAGCTGTTGAAAACCATTCCGAAGATGGTGGCTGATAAGGTCATCCATGAGCTAGCACTCAAGCCCAGCACGAAAAGCAACCCTTTGCCAAATTTTGAGGCAAGCGTAGGAATGATTAACTCAAGGCTAGATGAGAAGAAGGTCTTGAGCTACCTATCTGAAGGGCTTGGAGAATTCGTGATGATGATGGGGTCGGGAAGTGATCCTAATCTGGTTTTGAAGATGTTGGAGGAAGAGTTGAACCGCCGGGGTGCGGGGGGAAGATTAAAGCTGTTGAGATCAACTTTGCTGGGATGCTGGTGTTTACTGACCAGAAACCTACGTTGCTTCGCATAGGGAATGAATTGTCAGGAGAAGCACCGGCTGGTAAAGGAGAGGAGTATGTGTTGGTGATTGAGTCGGGGATGGACTCTGATGATGTGATGGAGATTCTTAAATCTGAGTCAAGCAATCAAGTGATCAGAGAATGGGAAGAAGTCCCGAGGGCTAGTTTCAGCTTAGCCAGTATGTCAGTTTTTGACGGGAATGACGCACCATCTTCCCACTTGTCCAAGTTTTATATCCTGTATCGAGCACAGGGTCTTTCTCAAGATATGATAGCTACATTGTTCCCGTGCTCACTAGCAGGAGTAGCAAGTCAGTGGTATGAGATGCAATGTGTTGAAACTAAGAGCAATTGGAATTACATCTCTGCGGAGTTCCAGACGGAGATTGTATTTTTAAAACCTCCGAAATGAACCATGCGAGATCTGCTCGCTTGTGTACAGAGGGAAGGAGAATCGCTCATCGGCTTTGTAAAACGGTGGATGTTTATTTATCTGGTGTTGGCACCAAGACCATCTGAGCTTTCTGCAGTGCAATTAATAATTGGGGGATCTATGGATGGGTATCGCTATCATTTATCGAGATTGGCAGTTCCAGATTTTGATGAGCTATCTTTTCATGCTCATCATCTTGATAGGGAGATAATGACTAGACACTGTAGTGTCCGTGCAGTAGGATCAGGAATACCCACTGATTCTATACTAGCGATGTTATCTCGGTCCAATCCGGTGGTAAATGCGGTGGTTGATGAAGACGACGGCCCTGAAGATGATCCTTTAGTAGAAGTGTTCTCGGTAGAGGGGGGTGAACCATGGAGGGACATAATAAAGATGGAATCCGGGAAAGCACCAACAAGGGTGCCAATTGATCTCGATGCATATGTCCCCAAGTCAAGAAGGAAGAGGAAACCCGAAGAAGGAACCTCGGCTGAGGGAGAGGTCATTTCTAGTGGGAAAAAACCCATAAACTTGGATTCTTATAAGTTGAAGGGGTGACGTGACCAAGCAGAGGATGGATATGACGAGTTCCATTGGGTCAATTCTAGGGAAACAAGAGTAATGGAGAATGGAGTACTAAGAGTCGCTCGGAGTGGTAGAGTTTTCAGAAGGGATGAGACTGTATAGCTCAATGACTCTAGGCTGGAGGAAATAGCAAGAGAACAGCCCAAACCACCTCTAAACCCAAAGGTGGACGAAGATATGCTAGATATAGACCCTTTGATAAATCAGTTGAAGGGAACTCAGGCCAAATACAGTATCTGGAGGTTGCTTGAGACATCACAAAAGAATAGGATGGGTTTAGTTAAGAGATTGATAGAGATGCCTTCTACGCCTACAACCTCGGTAATCGAGATATGTGCTGCCATTGGGGAAGGAATTGTCCCCCCTCAGATGCCATCAATAACTTCTGATCAGTCAGAACTGCCACAGGAACTGGGACTGCATAATCGGGCTTTATTTATTCGGGTTCAGATTTTTGACCGCGCAATACCGTGTGTAATGGTAGATGATGTCTCAGCTCTCAATCTTTGTCCTCTTAAGGTCCTACCTCACCTAGGGCTAAGGGAGGATATGCTCGCTAAATCTGATATAGTAATCTGAGCCTACGATGATTCAAAGAGGAGCGTAGTAGGCAGCTTTGAAGTAGAGGTCACCGTTGGAGGAGTGACCTCTAATGTAAAGTTCACTGTGCTAGATATTCCAGTAACTTATTCATTGCTTCTAGGCAGACCGTGGATCCATGCAATAGGGGTAGTCCCTTCTACTCTACACTAGAAGATAAAGCTTGTTCATAAAGGGAGGCCGGTGATGATCGAGGCTGATGAGGAATCAATGATGGCCACTATTGCATTTGAGGAGAGAATAATGCAATGGCTGAGGGTGGCAACGGTCACAGAAGAAAAGAGGAAGGGGCGCAAAACCCCAAAGGGTTATCACTTCTTCCCTGGAAGCTTGAAAACTCAAATGAAGAAGCAGGGTTTTATCCCTAGAAAAGGATTGGGGAAATATCATCAAGGAATTGTCAGGGCCATCGACCCTATTCTAGTCACACCTGGGTTGGGCCTGGGTTTCACCCCAAGTATGAAGATGTACAAACACAAACGGCCCATGTTCTATAACATGGTAAGCATCTGCGAAGCCAAAGGCACTAAGGCATACCAGGGAGAGCCTGAACCGATGATCCTGAACTGAGAGGAAGTTAAGGGGTTCGAGATATTTAATGATTTATTTGATTTCAAGATTGGCAAGCTGATCAAACCCCCCGTTGATGCTGATCTGGAAGAAAAACCAATCCTGGCGGTAACCCCGATCGAGGAGTCTGGAAAGGGCAGAGTACTAGAAGATGCAATGGTAACTTTCACCAAGGCTGTTAATGAGCTGATGAAGAAAGGCAATGCAGGAGCTATCAAGCTCCTCACTGAAAAGCTGGCACAGACCACTCTCGAGGCAAAACCTGTCACTGATGTACCTACTACTGCAACAACTGAAGCCCCTCCGCCTGTGGAGGAGGAAATTGATGATGTAATAATGAACATTTCTGATGTTTTTGATAATTTTACCTACGAGGCCAATTCAATGAAGTACGATAATTTTGCTTACTTGTTTGATGTTCTGCCTGACGGCACCATGCATTCATATGATCACACACATAATGTCTTTAACATTCATGACACATCATTAAACAAAATTAACTTGGGTACAAATGAGTCACCAAAAATGGTGACGATTTCCTATGATTTGAATCCTGAAGAAAAAAGAGAGATCACAAATGTACTTAAACGGCACATGGCAGCGTTTGCTTGGTCATATGAGGAAATGCCTGGAGTGGACAGATAGATCACGGAACATCGCATCCCAACTAACCCTCGAATCAAGCTGGTAAAACAGAAGCTGCATCGCTTAAGGCCTGAATGGGTAGAAAAAGTCAAGGTTTAACTGGCAAAGCAGATTGAAGCAAAATTCTTAGAGGTGGTTGAATACCTGACGTGGCTAGCCAAGATTGTCCCAGTAGCAAAGAAGGATGGCAAGGTCAGGGTCTGTGTAGATTTCAGAGATCTGAATAGGGCCTCCTCAAAGGATGATTTCCCCCTACCCCACATTGATGTACTAGTCGACAGCGCAGCAAAGGCAGCTATGTATTCCTTCATGGATGGCTTCTCAGGCTATAACCAGATACTAATGGTAATAACTGATAAAATCAAGACGGCATTCATCACTTAATGGGGCGTATACTACTACAAGGTAATGCCGTTTGGTTTTAAAAATGCTGGTGAAACATATCAGCGGGCGTATACTACTACAACCCTCCTACATGATATGATCCACAAGGAGGTGGAAGTTTATGTAGATGACATGCTTGTGAAATCCAACACCAGGGAGGAACACCCAGCTATCCTAGATAAGCTTCTCACCAGAATCGAGAAGTATAATCTACGCCTGAACCCAAAAAGGTGTGTATTCGGGGTCACAACAGGGAAACTCCTAGGGCATATAGTCAGTCAAAAAGGAATTGAGATGGATCCTGATAAAAGCAAAGCCATCAGGGATATGCCCATGCCAAAAACTAAGAAAGAAGTTCGATCTTTCCTGAGATCTCTACAGTATGTAAGCAGATTCATTGCCAGGCTCACTACCATCTATGAGCCAATTTTCAAACTACTTCGAAAGGACCAACCAGTAATTTGAAACGACCAGTGCCAAGTCGCATTTGACAAAATCAAACAATACTTGTTAAGCCCACCC
>CATIWQ010046430.1:0-18668 GCA_949673415.1 Euphorbia schlechtendalii
GGGTATTTTTTGCAACACAACAAAAGGTGTTGCAAGTACTAAAAAAGTGTTGCGAAAAGTCACTTGTCGCAACACATTTCTTAGTGTTGCGAAAAAAAGAAAATGTGTTGCGAAAACGACTTTTCGCAAGGGAAGCATTACAAACGACTAAAAGTGTTGCGACAAGTGCTTTCGCAACACTTTTGGCACTTTAGGCAACATTTTTTCGTTGTTGCAACAGGCCATCTATGGCGTAGTGATCGCAATTTCATTTTTTTTGGCAAATGTAATTAATAAATTAGGCGAGCGGTTGCATCCCCTGAGGTTTTGTAATTTTTGTGATCTTTACTTTTCCGCATTTACTTACTACTTTGTGGATGGATTTATTATTTGTCTATATGTGAATCACGCATATAAACTTGAAAAACAACATAAGTGCGAATATGCACAATTAAGAAAATACAGTTTTCCATAGATGTAATTTAATGTGATCAAATAAGAAATAAGAAAATTATCTCGAACCTGAATCTCTATGTCTTGGTGGGCCGTCCCCCGGACGTTAAGCCTCACAGGACTCTAGTTCTTGGAAACAGCTAATCCGAGTGGTGACTCCACACTAAGAGATGAAGGATTTGGGTTTGAACCATTCTAAAAATGTTTTTCGCTCTCTCTTTCAAAACTTTCCCGATTCCCATGAGCCTGTGCTTTTTTCAAATAAACACCCCGGTGGACCGCGCCTCTCATTCTTCACGTGCTCTCAGCCCATTGATCCATGTCACCTGCTCACTCCTAGAGAGTGGGCAAAACCTGAGGCAGCAACTCACTCATCTGCTCGAGCCTGATCGGTTAAGGCATTCTGCCGCAACAACTCCTGATGCTTGTAGCGAGCACCCAACTCTTGGTGACTATCTAAGCCATTGTAACGAGAATCTAGGTCCTGGTGATGAATGTCCAACGCCTAGAAATGACCATCAAGCTCCTGGTAGCGCTTCTCGTTATCATCACCCCTCCCTGCCATCGCTTGTAATCATAGAAACATCAACAAAAATCATGACCTCATACATAAAAAGTAACATTTCATGCTTATTGTGAGCGGATGACACGGAGCGGTAGGTTGAGGGTGCGTAGAGAAGAGAGGCGCGATCCATCTGGGTGTTTTAAATATGTGCACCAAGTCGTAGACCTTGAGAAAAGTTTGAAAGAGAGAGCGAAAACATTTTAGATCGGTAAAACTCGAATCTACTGTCTCTTAGTGTAGAGTCACCATCGGGATTAGCTCTTTCCAGGAATTAGAGTCCTGTGAGGCTTAACTTCCGGGGGATAGCCCACTAAGGCACAGAGATTCGGGTTCTGGATAAGTTGCTTATTTCTTATGTGATTACATTATATTATATCTATACAAAACCGTATTTTCTCATTTGTGTATATTCGCACTTAGGTTCTTTTTTAAGTTTATATGCATGATTTACATATAGACAAATAATAAATCAATCCACAAAACAATAAGTAAATGTGGAAAAGTAACGATTACAAAAATTACAAAACCTCGAGGGATGCAACCACCCACCTAATCTAATAATTGCAATTCGGTTAAAAATAATTGCAATACCCCGAAGGAAAATAAATCCTAGGTATACATCTAACCAACATCCACAAAGGTTAGCACGAGATATGGCATGTATGTTCGATTTGATTTTAGCGAGGTTCGTGTGGCCTAATTAAAAAATCGATGGTTTGAAGCTGTTATTTTAAATAAAATAAGTTCATTTTCATTTACACGTATGTTGGTCAATTTTATTAGTGAAAATGACCGCATGGCAAAAGGTGAGGTAGGTCTATTATCTGGGAATAATTTTTTTATTCCCTTCATGGGGGTTTCCTAATACACTTCATAATAATATTGACATAAAATAAATCTATGTCCAAAGAAAGTAAACCACGATGTTGTTAAATCATCCCGAAGAGGGAACCGTTAAAATCGATAAAATAACATCCCTGTGAAGGGAAATCGACTCTAACCTTCCAAACTCCCTTCGAGATGATCTCGAGTTTATAAAATCTTCACATATACACATCATGTTACTGAAAACTCAGGTTTCAAGTCTGAATGGTCACCACTAACCCTCCTGAACATGAATCAAAATCTAGAAATTTTACAAATATTCTACATATATTCTGCCAAGAAGTTGATGTCGTTAACGATATCTACATCAGCAATGTCGTTAACGACATTGCATGGGCAGAATACATGCAGTTTTTGTTTTATTACTATTTTCACATTTTTACATACACAAACACGTACATAAGATATTAACAAGTGAAACACGACTCTATGAACTCAGAGGCTTACCCCATTACCGTGAATCCACTTTGCTGGGTCCACAAAAATCCTTGGAAAGTCCTCTTCATTTCTTTGGTTTGGTTTGTGATTTTGTCAAAAAATGAAGAGTATGTGCTACTCTTTTATGAAGAGAGTCAAAACTTTCTGAATGTGAGTCTCAACAAGAGGAAAGAGGGAAGTAGAAATTCTCCTCTAGAGTTTAGACTTCCGAAAACTTAAAAATCGAAAAATTATCGAAAACATACTTAAATATTAAAACTTTCAAATGAGTAAGAAAATGATTGTTAAAGACACTTAAAACCAAGTTCTTATTGAGTTAGAACTCAGTAGAGAATGTCTTAAAAGGATTCCAAACCTCAAGTTTGCTTAAACTCTTGATACACCTCACTTTCCGAAATAAGTGAACTAAACCTCGAATTTTGCCTAAAAGTCCTGAAATAACCCAAGTTCATACCCATGAACTTACACACTCAAGTTATAGAAATACAAGTTCAAAAAGATTAAAATATGATTCTTTTGTTATGAAAACCCTTAAAATGTACTTTGAACCTTAAGAACCAAGAAAACATTCAAACTTAACTTATTTCTTTCTTCTTTCTTTTATTATAAATTTCTTTTTTGGCAAGATGTGTTCGCCCTCCTTCTTTTAGCTGAAACTCAGCTCTCTTAAAGAGAGAAGAGCTCCCTTCAATCCAAAAAAGAAGTCCAAGTTTGATTTTTCTTCTTTTCATTTTTTCAACTTAATTCCTCATCCCTATGCAAATGTTAGGGATCCAAAGTCTTTAGTGGGGTGTGGCAGCTATATTTCAATGATAGAATCTGAGCAAGTGGTTAAATTTTGAATTTTTGGCTGAAAAGGTCCACAAAGTGCAATTCTTGTTCTGTTGTCAATGTAATGCCGTTAATGACATTGGCAAAGTCATTAACGACATTGAGATGTTGTTAACAACATTGCATGGCCAGATTAGATTTTTTCTTTTTAAATTGGGCTTTCTTATGGAATAAGAAGCCCAAAGAAACATGGAAAATGATTTCCAGATGATTTCAGGATTCTGCAAAATGTAAAAAGCTAACAACGGAAAATATTACAGCTTCATCATCGAACTCGTGAGTTGGGAATAAAATCCTGTGCTCACAGGCTGCCCCTCATGGGATCACTACTGATATGAGATAAGTATGGTCCCACAATTGAAAGAGTAGCGGGTTTTAGAGATTATACTTGCCCGGTCACGATTGGCACTTTCTGGGGATGATGGCTAGAAGCTTTCATCTTGGTGCGACGTCCTTTTGAGGATCTGTCTCTTTGTGCCCCTTATGAATTGCCCGTTTGGCAATGATTACCCCTGGAGGATTTGACCTATGGTTGGTTGATACCGCTGGAACCGTTAGGGGTAGAACGTTGACCGTGTGCCTCTGTTCTTTTGGTTGAAGATCCATGTGCAGGCTGTGGCAAGCCTATAAGGTAGGGACAAGATGTGAACTGTAGAAAGTTCATTGACTTTAAAATGTCAGAAGGAGGTGCACTGTAAAAGGTTCGTTTAACTTAAAGAGTTTGAAAATGGTGAACTATAGAAAGTTCATTTGAACTGTAGAAAGTTTGTTTGACTGTAAAAAGTTAGAAAATTTTGAACTTTAAAAAGTTCGTTGACTGTAATAAGTCAGAAAATTGGTGAACTATAAAAAGTTCGTTGACTATAAAAAGTCAGGAAATTTGTGAACTGTAAAAAGTTCATTTGACTGTAAAAAGTCAGAAAATTTTTGAACTGTAGAAAGTTCGGTTGACTGTAAAAAGTCAGGAAATTTCAAAATGTAGAAAGTTCGTTAACTGTAAAAAGTTATGGAATTTTTTAACTGTAAAAAGTTCTTTGACTGTAAAAAGTCTGAAAATTGGTGAACTGTAAAAAGTTCGTTGAACTGTAAAAAGTTTGTTGAATTGTAAAAAGTCAAAAAATTTTGAACTGTAGATTGTTTGGTAGACTGTAATAAGTCAGGAAATTTCAAACTGTAGAAATTTCTTTGATTATAAAAAGTCAGGAAATTGGTGAACTGTACAAAGTTCGTTTGACTGTAAAAAGTCAGAAAATTGGTGAACTATAAAAAGTTCGTTGATTATAGACAGTTGAAATTTTAAATTGTAAATGGTTCATTGACTATAAAAAGTTAGAATATTTGGAACTGTAGAAAGTTCGTTGAGTGTAAAAAGTCAGAAAATGCAAGTAATGAATGCATGTTTTAATTTCTTGATCGAGATAGTTGGAAGCAAAAATTTTTGCCCCTACAATCAAGTGATTAAAGTATGAATGAGTAATAATTGACTCGAGTTGGGTACTCAAGTTTCGAAACCGTTTGCGAGGTTCCCGAAGTTGCCTAAGTGTTTTAGTGACTTTTAGAAAGTTAAAATACATAGTAAAATGAATTTTAATGGGTTAGAATGAATTTGGGCAGATAATAAAAGAATTGGGCTGGCCAAAATTCAATGTTGTTAACGACATCGCGTTTTACAGATTTCAAAATAAAACCTAACTTTCTCCCCCTTTCTTTTTTCATCTAAAAACCACCTCTATTTCTCCTAAAATTGAATTTTCTTCCCCCCAATCTCTAGTATAAATGTTGTGTAAGATTAAATCCCTCAACCCGAGGGTCATTTCCTCTTCCTCCCTTCAAGCCCATCTCGACATCCCGAACTTCAAACAGTGTTCGATAGAGGAGGCATTTTATTTTGAGTAAGATGATGAATTCATCAAGTTTTCGATTGATTTCGCAATCACTACTCCACCTGAGGCTCGGGGAACATGCCTCGGTAGTCGAGGTAACCCAAAACTCTTTCAATTTCGAGTTTATTCCCAATTTTAGTTTGAAACCTAGGTTTTAGATTTGTGGAAATTGTATGATTTAGATGAAATTGATGTATGATTTGGCTTTATATGTTGATTATACATAGTTTAGGATGATTTGGAACCTGATGTGGGGGATTTAAATGCAAAATTTTGGGTTTTTAGGGGTTAGAAACACGGTAGAGGTTGTTTCTGCCTCTGCCACTGTAATGTCATTAACGACATCACACAATGTCGTTAACGACATTGCTTATTATCGTTAACGACATTGCACGAGTTGTGGCAAAAACAGCCTCTGCCTCATTGAAAAACAAATTTGTGTGCGATTTTAACCCAATTTACAATTTTTGAAAATACGTATACTTAAGAAAATTCATTTATGATGAAAAGGATATGGATTTTTAAGTTGACTTTGTGATTTATCTTCGTATTTTTTTTGCTTTTGCGGCCAAAGACCTATACCAACTTTGTTGGTGTAGGGGCTCTCAGGCGGTGGTGGAACCACATGGCTGGAGACTTGGAGCTTCGGGCTGCCATTGACTCCATTGGGTTCGGTGGGCTCGCACGGATTTTGCCGAGTAACATGCCCCATCTTTCTCATCTTACTCTCACCACTTTGGTTGAGCGATGGTCTAAGACCACCCATACCTTCCAACTTCCTGTGGGAGAGTTGACCATCACGCCTTTTGATGTGATTGCGATGACTGGTCTTTCTTGGTATCCAGGGGCCATCCACTTTGATGTTTTCATGGATTGCTTCTCTACTTCCCGCCGGGAGATAACTGGGTGCGAGAGCTATTTGGTGTGGCCCCGTGAGTGGGCAAGCTCTCGTATAAGGAGTTGTATAGTTAAAGTGTTCGATGGATGAGATGCCATAAGACTAAAGGGCCTAGTGTGTCCGCTCCTTCATCATCAGTCTGCTGATGGTGCTCTTTTTTCCCATTGCTTCCAACAAGATCAACTACTAGTTGATCTCTATTGTAGAGGATCTGGTGTCTATCCCGATCCTGAACTGGCCGAGGGTTATCTTAGGTCAGATGTACTATAGCCTAGATTGCATGGTGAGGGCCCACGAGAAAGCCCTCAAGCTGAGTCATGTCCTCCTCTAGGTAATTGGTTCAACCTTTTGGATTTTTATACATATTTCTCATTATTTTTATGGCTTTGTTTGACTTTGATTTTACTTCAAGTTTGGGCCTTTTCTTACCAGATTCTTCTTCACCCGATCTTCAAGATCAAGGTGGTTCAGGATGAGCCCCTCCTAGCTGTCTGGTTCAATACAATCGGAGGACTTCGCAAGTGGCGGACAGGATATTGAGAGTGTCTCCATAGTCTCATGCTCGAGCAGGCATTTAAATAATTCCTTGAGTCCTTCATTATTTCCTTCCTTCGATGATCTCATTACGAACATGTACTTTCTTTTGTGATTGTAGATCAGTTCAGACCCCCAGATCTTGGTACCAAACCGGGATGCGGTGGTGACTACTTGGGTGGAAGTTGATGACCACCGGCTGGTCCTGGAGTCTCCCCTTTCTCTTGAGTAGTACCTCGGGGAGAGGGTCCTTTCCTTGCAGACTACGACCATCGCAGAGCAGCCTATGCCTCGCCATCCCCCTAGCGGTGTATTCTGGCCACATTTAATGATCAGATCTATAGTGGATTGGGCCACCTTCTTCGAGAGGGATGGCACTGTGGCTCCTTCTATCAGTTGTTCTTATCTGATGCACCTAGGTCGGCTGGTCCCCCTGTGCCCTCGCTATGCTCCTGATGATATAGAGGATTGGCATCATCGAAAGGCGATGAAGATGATGGATGGTGCCCTCTCGGATGACGAGGAGGAGCAGGTGGTGACATCGGCAGCAATGATGGTCCTGATGGCCCGAGTCACGGAGGTGATGATGACTTCAGCGGTGGGGGCCTTAGTGTTGATTATCGTGGTGGAGTTGGTGATTACGGCCACGGTTGTGGTGGCATTGGCGAAAGCTACGATGGTGGTGGCGCAGGTACTTTGAGGGTATGGATCTCCTCAAATTTCAATTTCTTTAATCATGTTTGTATGATACTGACTATTTTGAAACAGGCTGGTGTTGGTAAGCGGACCCGAGCACACCAATCTGGTTCGAAGGATCGGATGTATCACGCCCCTGGGTTCATGGAGGGCCACCTCCTCACCACTTTGGAGACCAACTTCTCGCTGATGGCGAGGGTGGGGAGCGACGGGATTATACTCTACCGTAGAATTAGTATACCGTTGCCTTCGCTCTTGACGATACCACCAACGTGAGTTTCCTCGTTTAAAGCTTGACTTTCGAACCCTTTGATCCATATCTTGCCTTTGGCTTCTCAAATGGCAGGTTCCCCGGGCTGATGCTGAGTCATACGTCCACGACTACCTATCTACTGGCAACATGATTATTACGCAGAATGGTGTGGTCGAGGTAATCCTATTAAAGATTTGTAAAATATGCACTATTTATGTATGCATGTTGGGTTTGTGAGATGATTGTGAATGTTTGTTGCTTTTGTCACTTGTTGACATTTTTTATGAATGCTTGTGTTGTGATGCATGCTCTCGATTGCAGGCCTTCATTGATATTGAGCATCAGAATCTCCTGAGGTCCCAAGAAGTTGTGAGGGATCAGGGTCTGAGGATCGAGGACCTGGAGAGGTAGCTGGCCCAGTATTAGTAGTTTGCACATCTGGTGGTGTCAGGTGGGAGCCGGTCTAAGATGCATAGGGGGGCTTTGTCTCGCTCTGGTATGTCCTTGGGCAAATCGGGGAGCAGAGATGTGGAGGAGGATAGCCACATCACCGGGATAGCAAAGGAGGAGGATGAGGAGGATTCTTCCTCCATTTAGACTTTTTTTCATTTTTTTTGTAGTTGTAGGGACAAAACTTACTATAGTTTTTGGGCACTTTTGACGCCTTTTGCACGACATTTACTGAATATTTGATTGGATTTCATTGCTACAATATTATTTCCATATCTTGACTATGAAAGAAAAGTGGATTTTGGCCATTGCGTGCTAGGTCTTCACATTTAGTGTTTTATTTTATGAATATGCTTGCTTGTTTGTGAATGTTTTTGTATATGCTTGAATGAATGTTATTGCTAATCTATGTGGTTAATGTGTGTGTAGGCAACACTGATCTTGAGAGCTCTTTTCCTTTAGCTCTTTTCCTTTCTGATGTCAACTTATAATTAGCGTCTTAGGGCCTTTCTTCGCACCTTTCAAGGACCTGATTGGTAGAGAGTTGAGAGCTTTGGTCTACGGGGTCTTTAATACCTTGCTTCTAAGCCTGTGAATATGGCCTTCATCCCTGCTGCTTTGAAGTTCTGGGATCCTGCCACTCACATCTTTCACTTTGCTGATTTCAAGCTTTTCCCCTTAGTCAAGGAGTTTTATACCATCTTAGGGCTTCCTTTTCTAAAGGAATCGATGTCTGTGTCCCCTATGAGACTTTCCTTCACCTTTCCTTCTTTCCAATTTAGGGGTGAAGATAAGATGAAGGGTTTATGGAACCTAGAGTCTAGTGAGTGCTTTTTGTTAGCTCCCCCTGATGTTGGTGGCTTCCGGGTTGATGTTGTTCTTAGCTGGTGTGAGACTACGCCTAGCATTCATCTAGCGTGGCCTTCGATGGTGACTCTATTTCTTCTTGTGGAGTTTATTTATAGGGTTGGAACGGTCGCCCCTTTTTGTTTACTGTCGGTCATTGACCCTCTCTCCACAGGCCTTTCCCCTACAGCTTTAGCCTTAGTTGAGAGTTCGGTTCACCTAGACGCTGCTTTGGTGAACCCGGACTTAGCAAGAGATCATTTTGCCTTACTTGAAGTATTTTTCTTTTCTACCTCTTTCCTTTATGATTTTCATTGTTTGTTTAAATAAATGAATCAATGTAGGTATGGCTATTGGAGAAGCTTTGCTTGATTGCTAATTCGCGCTTAGGGAAGACGCGGTACCTCCCTTTGCATTATGGTCCTCGAGGCTTCACCAGAAAGTACCATCGCTTGCTGAGTGAGGATGCTTGGTTTGAGATTCTGGGCACTTATCGAGCTTTTGATATTCACTGGCTTAGCCGTTGGTTGGATATTCCGTTCATGGTTTCTGTTGTCCATGATTCTGAAACAAATGAGACCCTCGAATGTGGACCTATGAGGAAAATTTCACTCAAACTGGGAAGGTCTTTATGTCATAAAGAAAATCTTAAGCAAAGAAGCTACCAAGATCATGGATATGGATGGAAACGAGTTTGTCAATCCGATCAATTAAGATAAGCTCAAACGCTACCACGTGTAAATATAAAGGAAGTAAATTCAAAAAAATTGTTGCACCAAAAAAGAGAGAAAAACTAGTCCACTGGATGGCATTTGGCAATCTGGCTGCATTTGATGATCAGATCTGTGGCGGAACGGGCCACCTTCTTCAAAATAAATCCTGATAAAATCAAAGCCATCAGGGATATGCCGGTGCCAAAAATTGAGAAAGAAGTCTGATCATTCCTGGGATCTTTACAGTATGTAAGCAGATTTGCAAGACTCACTACCATCTACGAGCCAACTAATGGTTTACAACGACCAGTTTCAATTAGCGTTTAGTAAATTAAATAATACTTGTTAAACCCACCCATCCTCTACCCACCAAAGCTTGGAATGCCCCTAATCTTATACCTAGCAATTGAGTTATCATCGATTGGAGCCATTCTTGTGCAAGAACTCGAAGATAGAAGTGAACATGCAGTCTACTACTTGAGCAAGAAATTACTCGAGTATGAGTCACGCTACACCTTATTGGAGAAAATCTTCAAAACGATGGTTTGGTTAACAAAGAAACTACGCCATTACTTCCAATCTTATCAAATAAAGGCCATCACAAAGATAGACCCGATTAAGTACTTATTCCATTCACCAACAGTAGCTGGAAAACACTCAAGATGGTTGTTGTTATTATCTGAATTCGACATCGTATATGTGACCAAAAAAGTCATTAAGGGATGAGCAATCGCTGAATTTTTGGCAAATCAACCCTTGGACTCTTATTACGTTGAAAATCTAGAATTTTCAGATGAGCAGCTAGCATTGATCGAGGACAAAGGTGTAGAGTTGAAAATGTTCTTCGATGGTGCAATGAACAAAAACGGAGCCGGCCTAGGTTTTGTATTGATAACACCACAAAACGAAGTTATACCCCTTTCCAAACGATTGGAGTTCCCACTAACAAATAATGGCGTAGAATATGAGGCTTGCCTATTCGGATTAGAGGCACTTTGAAAGGCTCGAGCAAGAGAAGTATCGGTGGTTAGGGACTTAGCTCTGGTCATAAGACAAGTCACTGGTGATTGGGAAATAAGAGAGGAATCACTTTGCCCTTACGTCGAAGCGGTATGGAAGGTCTCCCAAAAATTTTTCAAATGCATTTTCAGACATATACCGCGGGATGAAAACCAAATGGCGGATACACTTGCTACACTAGCATCAATGTGGGAAGACCCTAAGACTCAATCAATCAAGCCCGTAGTACTACAAACAGCCAAAGAACCCTTCTACTGTCTCCTAGTGGAAACAGAGGATCAACAAGGCACTGGGAATTGGTTCTTTGACAACGTCAAATTTTTATAGAATAGGGAATACCCAGAAGATGCAATAAACTCTGAAAGAACTTCATTACGATAGTTAGCAATCCAATTCAGATTAGTAGAAGGGGACTTGTTCAAACGAACGTCAAAAGGAATACTACTGAGATGTCTTGCAGAACAAGAGGCACTGTTGATCATGAGGTGAATGCACGTAGGAGATTGTGGCCCACATATGAATAGGATGGCACTAGCTCAGAAGATACAACGCCAAGGGTACTATTGGATGATAATGGTCACAGACTGCATGTCAAAAGTACCAAAATGCCACGAGTGCCAGATCTACGGGGATATCAGTAATGTACCCCATCCAAATTCCATAGCTTATCCACTCCTTGGCCATTCTCAGGGTGGGCATCGACATCATTGGCGAGATTCAGCCAAAATTGAATAATTGACATCGCTTCATTATAGTAGTAGTCGACTACTTTTCAAAATGGGTGGAAGCTGAATCCTACGCCAACATCACCGCTAAGAAGATGGCCAAGTTCATAGAAAAGCATATATTCGCCCAATATGGTATCCCACATCACATCTTATCGGATAATGGGGTTCAATTCCAAGGAGCCACATTAGACCTAATGAAGAAATATGGGATCGAACACCATCGATCATCGCCATACAGGTGATAAGTTAATGGGGCAGTAGAGGCAGCCAACAAGTCTATTAAGAAAATGTTGAGCAAGATGGTTCTTACCCACAACGATTAGGCCGACAAGTTACCATTCGCAGTACGGGGATACAGAACGAGCATCAAAACTCCCACCGATCAAACCCCTTTCTCGTTAGTATATGGGATGGAAGCAGTTTTACAGGTTGAAATGGAAGTGAAGTTGCTTCGACTAGCATTAGAGGCAAGGTTAGAGGAGTCAGATTGGGCAAGGGCCAGATTTAAATAGTTGAACTTGATATACGAGCAACATCTAAAGGTACTAGACCATCTGTAGATATACCAACAACGCATGGCTAGGGTATACAATAGTTGAGTTAGGTGCAGAAGTCAACTGTTGAAAGCAGGAGACTTGGTTTCGAAACAAATGAGACCCTCGAATGTGGACCTATGAGGAAAATTTCACCCAAACTAGGAAGGTCCTTATGTCATAAAGAAAATCTTAAGCAAAGGAGCTACCAAGATCATGGACATGGATGGAAACGAGTTTGTCAATCCGATCAATCAAGATAAGGACAAACGCTACTGCGTGTAAAGATAACAGAAGTAAATTAAAAAAAAAGTGGTACACTAAAAAAGAGAGAAAAACCAGTCCGCCGGATGGCATTTGGCAATCTGGGCAACAATTAGGACTGTTCCTATTTAAATGTAAAAAAAGCCCACTGAGTTGAAAACCCATTATCAGCGGTTCAGGCAAAAGTTAGGGTATTGTGAGGAATAGAGGGACCGCGAGTTAGAAAACCTATTGTAGGCTAACTGGTGGCAGGATTCTAATTATTGGAAAACTTGTAACCTTTTTAAAGACATTTAATGAAATGCAATATATTTGCAAAGATGTATGTTTGTTGTTATATGAATGCGTGGTTCCGTCAAGCAGAATATCAAACAAGTAAGCATAATTATCATACTTCATTGAATGAGCCTCGTAGGAAAAATTGTCAAAAATGTAAAAAATATTCATTATTACATCATTAATTTCCTCCTCCACATGCATAGGGTCTTCATTTGTTGCATCAGGTGTGTCAGGAGTTGGTTCAGCTTCGAGGGTGGCCTGTACCAGCTTTTCAGTGAGGAGTTTGACAATGCCTGGTATATCTTGGTCTTGTGCATTACCCTTCTTCATTAGTTCGTTAACAGCCTTTGTGAATGCTGCTACCACATCTTCTAGTGCTTCACCTTTTTCAGATTCCTCGGTCGGGGTTATCGTCAGGGTTGGTTCCTTTTCTAGTTTAGGTTTAGCAGGGTATTCAATTAGCTTTCCGGTCATGAAGTCAAACATATCATTGAATATCTCAAGTCCTTTGATCTCTTCCCTGTTCAAGATTTTTGTTTCCAGCTCTCCCAAATAGGCCCTAGTGTCTTCAACCTCGCAAACGCTAACCATTTTGCAGAACATGGGTCGCTTGTGCTTGTACATTTTCATGTTTGGGGTGAAACCCAAACCCAATCTAGGTGTGTCTAGAATGGGATCGATGGCCTTGATGATCGCCAGATGATGTTTTCCCAGGCCCTGCTTCTTCATCTGAGCTTTTAGGCTTCCGGGGAAAAAATGATACCCCTTTGGAGTTCCACTCTCCTTCTCTACTTTAGTGGCCGTTGCCACCCTTAGCCCTTGCATTGTTCTCTCCTAAAATGCGGCTGTCGCTATCATTGATTCCTTGTTTTCCTTGATCGTTATTGGCCTCCCCTTACGGATATGCTTTATTTTCTGATGTAGAGTGGAGGGGATCGCCCCTATCGCATGGATCCATGGCCTAACCAGGAGTAGCGAGTAAGTTACTAGGATATCCAGCATAGTGAATTTCACATTGTAGGCCACTCCTCCTACCATGACCTTTGCATTAAAAATGCCTACTACTCCCCTCTTTGAATCATCATAGGCTTGGATCACTATGTCTGATTTGGCCAGCATATCTTTCCTTAGCCCTAGATGAGGTAGGACTTTAAGAGGACAGAGATTGAGGGCCGAGCCATCGTTGACCATTACACATGGTATTACCCGATCGAAAATTTGAACTTTGATAAATAGGGCCCAATTGTGCAACCTTAGCTCCTGCGACAGCTCTGACTGATCAAAAGTTATAGATGGCATTTTTTGGGGGAGCAATTCCTTCTCCAATAACGGCACACATCTCAATTACTGAGGTTGTAGGCGTGGTAGGAATTTCCATCAACCTCTTAACCAGGCCCATCCTGTGCTTCTAGGATGTCTCAAGAAGCCTCCATATATTGTATTTCACCTAAGTCCCTTTCAACTATTCAACCAAAGGTTCTACATCCAGCATGTCTTCATCCACCTTCGGGGGTAGAGGCTGTTCGGGTTGTTCCTTCATAACTTCCTCAAGCCTGGAGTCATTGAGTTGTACCACCTCTTCCTTTATGAAAGCTCTACCACTCTGGGTAACCCTTAACACTCCGTTCTCCATCACCTTCATTTCCTCATAATTCACCCAAGGGTACTGGTCATATCCATACTTCGTTTGGCCATGTCGCCCTTTCAACTTGTAGGAATCCAAGTTTATAAGTTTCTTCCCCCTATTGATAGTCCCTCCCTCGAGTGAGGTTCTTTCTTCAGTCTTCCTTTTTCTTATGGACTTAGGGATATACGCATCGAGGTCAAAGGGTACCCTTACTAGTGTTTTCCCAGATTCTACCTTCCCTGTGTCCCTTCAAGGTTTAGCCCCTTCTACCGAGAATATTTTTACCAATGGATCTTCTTTTATGCCTTCTCCTTCACACACCACCATATTTACCCACGGGTTAGATCTAGATAGCATCGCAAGTACATAATTAGTGGGTATCGCCGACCCCACTGCAAGGACATGATGGTGTCTGACTATTATCTTTCTACCGGGGTGATGAGCATGGTATGATAGCTCATCAAAATCTAGGATAGACAACCTTGACAGATGGTAGCTGTACCACTCTAAGGACCCCCCTATTATTAACTGTACAGTAGAAAGTTTGATGGTCTGGCCGATAGCACCACATAGATAAACATCCATCGCTTTATGTAGGTAGTGACTGATTCCCCCTCTCTTTGTTTACAAGCGAGCAGATCTCGCATTCTTAGCTTCGGGGGCTCTAGAAATGAAAAATTCATTTGGAACTCCACCGTGATATAGTTCCAATTGCTCTTGGTCTCAACCGACTGCATGTCATACCATTGACTCGCTACCCCTACTACTGAGCATGGAAATAGTATCGCTATCATGTTCTCTGAAAGTCCCTGTGCCCAACATAGGGTATGAAACTTGGACAGATGGGATGATGGCGCGTCATTCCCATTAAAAATTGACATTTTGGCCAAACTAAAACTGGCCCTTGGTACGTCCTCCCTTTCTCTAATCACCTAATTACTTGAGTTGGACTCAAGGATTTCAATCACGTCATTTGAATCCATTCCTGACTCGAACACCATATAATACTATTCCCCCTTGCTGGCCGGTGCTTCTCCTGACAGTTCCCTCCCTACGCGAAGAGACATAGGTTTTTTTTGTTAGTAAATAGTGGCATTCCAGCAAGGTTAATCTTAGAAGTTCTGATATCACCTCTAAACCCTCGGTGACGTGACTCCTCCTTTAGCATCTTCAAAACATGATTAGTATCCCTTCCTGATCCAACTAACATTACAAATTCCCCAAGCCCTTCAGATACGTACTTCAAGATCATTGCTTCCTTTAGCTCTGAGTTGATCATCCCTACTCTTGCCTCAAAATTCGGTAAAGGGTTGTTCTTCGTACTTGGCTTGAGTGCGGGCTCATGGATGATCTTATCAACTACTAACTTCTAGATAGCCTTTAGAAGTTCTATACTGTTATTTATACGATGCCCGACAGCTACATGGTAATGGAAGTAATTGTTTTTCACCTCGGGCTTAGGAGGGACATGCTTCTTTAGGCTCTCCAATTGATTAAGTTCCCGTAATTTAGTGAACAGGATTCCAAGATTAGCTGTATACGGGGAGATTCCATGGTACTCTTCTTTCAGTAATTTGATAGCATCCAGTTTCTCCTCCTGCACCAGTTGCATTATCAACTACTTTGCTTTCACTTGTACCGGGTTGGAGTCATTCTTCCTGTAATAAGGCTTAGCAGCCAGTTATCCTGTCTCTGCTTCCATGGCATCATACCGTTCTATCTTCTCAGCCCGCACAAAAACTTCTTGATAACTGTGGAAGGTTTTGGACCCGAGTTGCTTTCGATAAGATGGCAGTGCACCATCCAAGAGCTTTACGATCATCTCAGGCAGAGACAGGCAAGATTGCAGCCTAACTTGTGTAGCTGTGAGCATGGGATTTTTGTACCAGCTCATGCGTTCAATGATGACGGCTTTTCGGGAAATTTATCCTCGAATCACACGATTTTCAACCGTCCGACGATCTTCAAATGGGAGTCTTCCTCGTCGCTGAATTTAAAAGGACTTTAATTCAAAAAACTAACTAAAAAAATATAAAAATAAAAAAAAAATTTCAAAACGTAACCAGAAGCCGGACCCGGAGCACGCCTTGCCTATACTTGGCGAGGCACGACTCGTTAGAGGGCTGGTCAACGTCGCCAGGGGCTATTTCGCCAAGCCTCCCCTGGCGAGGCTTCCCTCGCCAGGCTGTCGAGGCCTCGCTAGGCTTTTTGGTGCGGTAGCCTAGCCAAGAGCCTGGCGAGGCCTCGCCAGTCTACTCCCTATTTTAGATTTTTCGGGACTTTTTTCTATAAATAGTCGGGTCTTTTTCAGTACACGGGTTTCAAAAAAAAAAAAACAATATTTCTTACTTTGTTCTAATTTTTTCTCGGATCCAAAACACTTTTGGATCCCAAATCTCTTCATCTTAAAATCAAATTTCTTCATCAAATTTCTTCTAAAATCCTCAGACATTCTCGGGCCTAAAATAAATTTTGAACCCGAGTCTGATTATCTTTTGGATAAATAAACACATTATTTTCCAACATAACCATTATTTTAACATTAAATCACAATAACTACAAAAATGAACGAGGAACGCTCCCGGGAATCGAAGGGACACGCAGACGTGGATTCACGCCAAAAGGGTAAAGCCTCTGCGTTCCTAGAGCTGCTTATTTTGTGCTCCTCCTTTTCTTCTTAATTTCTTTTTACATGTGAACCTAGGAATTATTTTATTTTATTGTAAATGTTGTAATTCTCTTCTTCCTTTTTTATTTCTTTTTAATTTTTATTAGAATACCCCCACGAAGGGAATAAAATACATTCCCGGATAACCGACCTCACCTTTTTCCATGCGGTCATTTTCACTAATAAAATTGACCAACATACGTGTAAATAAAAATGAACTATTTTTATTTAAATTTACTACTTTAAAATCGTCGATGTTTTAATTAGGCCACACGGGCCTCGCTAAAATCAAATCGAACATACGTGATATATCCCCAATCCTAACCTTTGTAGATGCAGGTTAGATGTATGTTTAGGCTTTTATTTTTCCTTCGACTATTGCACATATTTTACGGAAAATGTAATTAATAGGGTAGCGGGCAGTTGCATCCCCTGATTTTTGAAAGCTTTGTAATTTTTATTTTCCGCATTTACTTACTGTTTTGTGGATGATTTATTATTTCGCATTGTGGATGGATTTACTGCTTTTCTATTCGTGAATCATGCATGTAAACTCGAAAAACGACCTAAGTGCGAATATGCATAACTAAGAAAATACAATTTTATGTAGATGTAATATAATGTGATCACATAAAAAATAAACAACTTATCCCGGACCCGAATCTCTGTGTCTTGGTGGGCCATCCCCTGGACGTTAAGCCTCACAGGACTCTAATTCATGGAAAGAGCTAATCCAGGTGGCGACTCCACACTAAGAGATAGCGGATTCGGGTTTGAACCAATCTTAAACATTTTTCGCCTTTTCTCTTTCAACCTTAACCTTTTTCCCGGGTCCCCGACCTGGTGCTTCTTTTTCAAATGCCCCGGTGGACTGCGCCTCTCATCTCCGAGCGCTCTCGGCCCACCGCTCCATGTCTTCCGCTCACAGTGGCGACTCTGCTGGGGATTTTTCTAAAAATTATTTTTCAAAAGTTTTTACATTTTGGATAAGTGCCGAAAATTATTGATCACGTTATTCCTTTTTATCTTAATTATGACATATTCATAATGACGCATTGCAGTAGAAGGGATTAGCCCATAAGTCTAAGGTACCCCTATTACCGCGAAGCTTTCTCTAGTACTAATCTGCCTCCCTGAGAAAAGATAGTACTTTAGCAAGTGGAGCACTTATTGCCATATCGCATGTACCTCCCTCGTTAGAGGCTTGGAGTGTATTTTAGCGCAACAAGAACCTTCTACATCAGCAACCCATTTACAAACCACATGTAAATAAACCGTAGGCATTTTCCCTAGGGTGTTACCCAAACACGCTATCATGCATTATATTTTCCTGCAGGTGCGCTCCTTAGTATCTTCATGATCCTAAGATGAACCAAACTTAGGATAGAGACTAGCCAAAAACCCTACACGCGGGAGTTGTATGGTTGGAAGATATGATGTTACATGCTATGTGCTGCTTGTATATTTGTCATTGTATAAATGTCATACTAACCATGATTTTTTGTGCAGACACTCGAATTCACACACTCATGATATTAAATGTACATATCACGTTCTCATCATGATACCACATACACTTAGGCACAGTTGACACTTTAGATTGTGTCACCCTAGGACAACATAAAACCACTTAAGAACATCACCTACCCCTTTTTAGCAAGATATCCACTTGACATCCCGCTACATACCTTTCTTTTATTGCGTGACGTCCACTTGACATCCGACACTTAGCCCCCAAGGGGCAATAACCTTTCCACCACATTACCCATAAGATATCCACCCAACATCCAACTCACGGCCCTTCCAAAGAAATCATACCAACGGGGCAAATACCTACCCAAAACCAATTTCCCACATTAAAGGATATCCTAGTCGAAATCCTAACCTAAATCCCACATGGAGCGAACTTACTTACCTTACCAAATCTTCAAGGGTATATGCCTCATACCCAAATCATTCGCCCACACTAGGCAATAATTCATGTATCACCACATACCCTCAAATAGTGATGACCACATAGGTATCCAAAAACCCGCCCTAATCGGGTAAATAACCAAATCATTCTTTAGATAGCCACATACGGTAGTTATCTTCATTTCATTAGGGTACATCACAATTTGACCTC